>CAJDSM010042554.1:662-16505 GCA_903981925.1 Ostrea lurida | reverse complement strand
GAGCAAGCCACTATCGATGTTTGGGCATCAGCGGTGTGATAGGCAAGGTTTGAATCGCTTCTAGTTTTTATTCACAAATTAGACGCGGTCGTCCAGGTTGGACAGATAGGTCATGGACAAGACAACCTGATTCCAGTAACCCCACCCCAAACTTGTGCAGGGTAATAACTATGATGAAAGGCTCCCTTTCGCATTCCAAAATTCATTACTTCAGATTCGGAATACAATAAGCATCAAAAGAATTGCTTTTCAAATGTTTTAATATAAACACTAATGTACCAAGTTTGCCCCCCCCCCCCCCACGTCAGGAAACCCCTACCCCTGGGGATCACCAAATTCTACAATTTTGGTAAAGGCCTTCCGTGCTCTACATTACTACTGCATTTGTGTTTCTCTCAACGTATGGCGTGTTGTAAAAAGAGTTTTAAAGAATTGGTCACTTGGGCAGTTTTTGCCCCACCCCCAAGGCCGGTGCAAGAGACCTGAAATTACAATTTATTGCCATTTCCAAAGAAGATGCTTGTCATGCAAATCTTGACAAAGATTGGACCATTGGTATCAAGAGAAGAAATTGTCAATTGTTAAACACCATTTCATCAATGGACCATTTTGCCCACGCCCAATACATACAACCCCTACCCCTAGGACATGAAATTTACAATTTTGATAAAAGGCTCCCTATTCATTCATAAATATCCAGTAGTGCACATTAAAAACTATCGAATAGCATTAAAGAAGATGCTTTTCAAATGGTTCTATATATAAACACTATGACCCAAGGTTTCGGCCCCGCCCTTGTGGTCAGACCTCTACCCCTGGGATCACAAATTCAATTTTGGGAAAGGCCTTCCTGCTTACGTCACTTGCATTTGGATCTCTCAGACATGGCGTTGTTAGAAGATTTTTTGACAAATTGGTCACCTTATTGGGCAGTTTGCCCCACCCCCAAGGCCCCAGGGTGCAATGAGACCTGAATTGTACCAACTATATGTACCCCTTGTCCAAAGTGCTTCATTACAAAATTTTGAAAAGAGATTGGTACTGTGTTATCTAAGAGATAGTTAAAAATGTCAATTGTTAACGCGAACGATGCACCACCGCACGACGACGGACGAAGACCGAATCGCAAGTAGTCACCTGAGTGTTACTCAGACCTAGAAAAAAAAAACGAGAGAGAACGAGAGAGAAGAGAAACAGAAAGAAAATCTTCCAGGCAATAACCCCATATATAGGAATTTCTTACCATGTGTATCTACTATCGATTAGCATTTTCTAAACTGTTACATTTAAAATTTGCATGTTATTTATTTTTGTTATTCTGTTTTACTATAAATGTGCCATTTTTGAATGTTGACTACACTTCTGTTTTGATGCATGGCAGTGGCCAACATGTATATCTTTCTTTCTTTGTCAACAAAAGGAAAAAAGCAATGGTAAAGTGTTGAACACATAAATTCCTCAAATCATCCTTAATAGTGACTTTGTAGAGCTGGAAAAAACCCTTAATAAACCCAAAGATTTATTGATTATTTATTTCTGTTTTCTCCACTCGAGATATTTTCACTCATATGAAGACTCACCCTATTGCCTGTGAAGGGCTAAAAGAATTTTAAATAATTTTGCTTTTGCAAGTACAATGCACATGCTAAATATGAAGCAGTATCTATTACGATTTGAAAAATGATGACAAATTAAGAGTTTCATACAAGTATGTCAAAAATCAATGTAAAGGTCACAAGTTCAACAACTTACATGGAAGGTCAAAGGTCACCAAATCGTATTACTAATGAAATGTCTCGCCACAAGGAATACATTACCAAATATGAAAGATCTACCTCTATGTATAAAAGATATACCCAGTATGAGCAAGAGTTAAGTGTCTTTGCCAGCAGAACAGACAAGGCCATAGACCTATATTACCCCCAGATCTTGGAATTCTGCGCATAAAAATCACTGCAAATGTCCTGAATGCTGAACCACTGTGTCCTTATAAAGTACCAGACCAACATTACCACTACATCTTCTCTCTTTTCATTCACCACCGAATTATACTCGCCGTAAGTCGGTTCGCTATAGCGGTTGGTTTACGTTTAATGATTCATTTTGAAGTATTTTGCCATAACCCGCCTATAAGTCAGGTAACAACTTGCCAGAATTCGGTTGACAATCTTCATTACTCAAATGTTATCTGATTGCCCCCTGTTCATAAGATATTTGATAAATGATACCAGGTATTTAATATCCTATCTCAAAAATCAATGATCACTGTCAATTCTCCTACTAGTTTACTCCTGTGCTTCAATAATATATTTTATATTTATTATGCTTCCAGACAATTTTCTGGGATGATATCTGACTAATACGTCATATTGTTTTCAAAATTAGATACCATGACTGATTTCGCCGACTAGAAAAATACTGATCATCCCATATGACTCGCCTATAATTCGACATAGACTTTGGACCAAGGATCTTAACTCCGCAAAATCCGTACTTATATCGATGTTACGATAGACTCTCACCATAAAACACCTTGAGCGTTGTTCTACAGGGCATCGGGATATCAACACAACAGCATTCAGTTTCCTACCCGGAATTGAACCTGGGGGGGGGTACTTCCTGAACCCATGCTCGGTAACTATAAAAGCTGCCACATCAAATTTCGGGCAACAGAGGCGCTCTGATATTATCAAACAGAATACAAGACAGTGATAAGTTTGTCTCCTCTAAGCAGAAATAACAAAACTTCACATTCTCTGTTTTTTCTTTCTCCAAATTAGACTGTAGACCGTTCTATGTAACTCTCTCCGAAAATACTTTTTTACATCATGATGTACTGTGGAAATCAGATCAATTTGCAGTGGGCTAATTTACTTAAATTAAGAGTCATTTGAGATTTGTAAATTAGGGCATAGAATTCAGACTATAAGTTGAACATTAGTGGTTATGGGAGTTTTTATTTTACAGTGATTTTAAATTCATGGGATTTCAATGTAATCCAAAAAATTGACTCAATAAGTCATAACGAAACTTAACCATTCAACAATAGCATCATCAAATACTGGTCTATACTTAATCAATGAGCATGCACGTAAAAATCACATAGAAAAAGCGTTTTTCCGTAGGTATCTTTATTGTCATGTTAGATTATATAAACATAAACATATGGTACACTTCAGTGTTTTACAATTCGTACTTCACAACCATTTACAGCAACATGGTGATAAAAAGAAAGGTGCACAGGAAGTGAATATGGAACCCAGAAATTCAAGCCTGCTCTAAATCAGTATGCCTGGGCAATCTAGCAAATTGGAGTAAATCATGCAAACTAACAATATGTGGCTGCTTCTTTGGTCAGAAACCATACTTCTTTGTTTTTTTAATCCATTATTACAAGTTTTCTGAGTGAATATTTTCAACTTGTTAAAAGAAGAGTTGTAAAGTGGTTAATATCTTATTAAACTGCACACAAATTTACCACCACCAGAAACAGTAAAATCTATATTTAAAATGATTAATTATCAACTTGCAAAGCAAACTGTTGTGCATATCTTTGGTCTACATCTACGATCAATCAAGTGCATTCTGAAAATGAAAATGGAAGCCATGCATGCGGTTGGTTAATAGTGCAGCGTGCTGAAAACTCTACAGGCTACAGAAAAGGTGACAAGATATTGCTGTAAATGAGTGTTAATACTGGAAAATTCCATGATATAATTGGACTACATTTGCATCTGAAAACATGCAAACTTATTCCAACCAATGTAAAAAAAAAGAAAAAAAAAAAAAGAAGTGCATTAGTTTATATTGTCACACTCCACTAATACTACATCTGAGTTCAGTGCATGTCATTAGTAGATTAAATATAGAGGGTAATATTCCAGATGCATGTTTCTACATCAGTCAATTGTTTGGGTGTTCATTGTCTTCTAGATGGTGCATATAGACTAGTTCTGACACAAGGATTTCTACAGGTGAAATTACACAACACAGAGTAAATGGGAAAACACTCACTGCCAAAAGCAACACATGATAAACACCCGGATCTAATACTTCAGCCTAGCCACATAATATTAGCTTTGCCTTTTGGGAAATTCCAAATTCCTCCTGTGTACCTAACTTTTGTACAGTTCTGTGTTATTTGTTGCGCCTTACATATTTCAAGAAATTGCTTATACACAACACCCAATCCCTTGAATATGAAATTATATGGAAAAAGTCTCATTTGTTAAAACTATCATAAGAATATAAAATTTTAGAAAATATAAATATTTTTTTGCATGATATTTGTTCAACAGTCATTTCTAAATCCCTAAACACTCTTTGACTCTCAGTCTAAGTATTCAATATAATAACACATTATTAAATTCAAGATGAGGTATGAATATTTATAAATGAGGATATATTATATACAACCCAATATATTGTCTGTTTGAATAACTAAACATACAGGACATATATATATATAATTATATATATATAAATATTTCATATATAACTCTTTTTAACGTATTTTAAACACCTGTTTGCACAAAAGAATTAAATGCATAAAAGTTTTGCTGCATTGAGATGCAATATATAACCCTACACTATACATCACTCTGTAGTTTGATTTCATATCTATGGAATTGATTGATTGATTATGCATTCACATAATTTGTTTGATATTCTTTTGATAGAAAAGAAGCAGACTCGCATTAAATATAATATTCAGAGAAGAGAATGCATCTTACGATGTGTGGTATGAATCATGGATAAACATATGATAGTTCTGAAAAGGTGAAAAATTGTAATGAAAAGTTACAAAACAAAACTATAGCAGGAAGAGTGCAAAAAAAAACAACAGTTCAACTTCAAAAGCCACAAAAAAATGTTCAACAAAAAATTATATCACAGATAAAATTTGAATCAACAAATATAATATCATAATTTTTAAAAAGATTGTGAAAATTTTTAATTTTCAAAAATTTTCTTCCATTAAATTAACTTAATCAACTAATTATCTGACCTCTGGTTTCTTTTAAAACTATTTGTAAATAAACAACTACTTTCAGCAGTGTGGAATGTGATATGGTATGACAATCTATCAATAATACTCAATATTATATTGCTTTCCATTTACTTTACATTATGTTAACATTGCCTTTGTACAAAATGATATGTTATTCAGTATGAAGAGAGGGATGGTAAATGATTTAAAAGTATCTAAAATCACCTTGGCGACGACTTCCCCCATGTGGAGGGGGAGGGGGTGCAGGCGGGGCGGGGGCCCCATTTGTTTGAATGTGGCTGTTGTATTCCCCACTTGATCGTCTACCCCTTGTCTGAAAAAGAAAAAGAAACAGTCAGTCAGAATGCCACATCAGATTCATACATGATTTTGATAGTCATCTATAATTGAATTTTTTTTTTATTTTGATGCCATTTCTTTCCCTTTATTTATATATAATCAATTCATCAATAAGATTTTGAAAATCAATGCAATTTTGAAGAAAGAAAAGAATTATTCTACTAAAAATTAGAAATACCACACTGCAAAAGTGAATGCATAGTAATAGTTTCTTTTTACATGCCAATCAAATCCACACCATAATAAATAGAGTTACAGGTATACCCTAACCTTTCTATACTGACATCTTGTTAAAAGCATGTCCACATGCAAACCACTAATATTTACTACCAAATATCAAAAACGATGATACGACACGGTGTTTTTGGTTTACCTTAAACCAGTAGAGTGAGATATAATATACATATATATAGTACTGAGCCTTCCATTTCAAATGATGCATTGCATATATTTGCAAAAGATACTGGCTTAACAAGAAACCCATCATATTATACTACATGTACTCTATCTATATAGGGAAAATCAAAAAAGTCATTTTCAATTTTGGACATCCCCCCCCCCCCCCCCCCCAAGTTCAATTATCATATTGTCAGACAATTTGCTTTTGATTTCAACCCCATACACACCTAAATAATTGAACTGATGTATAACTTCATTAAGATTCGGTACAGAACCCAGTTCAAAGCATAAGATCCTAAAGTGTATACATGAAGAATATGCTAGTCTGGATATAGTGAATATTCAGGTTTCTTTCTATCAATGCTTGACCTATTTTAATGACCCGATGGAGGAACGTGAAGTATTACGGGTATCAAGTACTGGAAAAAAGAGAGTATTTTTTCATGACAAAGCTGATCATTTCTTATTAATTACATATACAATACATCTGTCATATTTTAGGTTTTTTCTTCACAATTCTATGGTTGAATGAATTGCTTCTTTTCAATTATTTGATGTATTCAAAACCATTCATCATTTAAGTTTAATTTCCAGAGAGAAAAAGCAATTATGATTTGAAAAAAAACATAAGAAAGATAAAGAAAGAAAAATTCTAACTCAGTAAAATCTACTATTAACAGTATTTCACTGACACAAAACAAAAAACCAAATTATTGATATGAAAATAGCAACTAAGAAACACGCCCACTTTCTAGTCACAACACCAGCTATGAATCTAGTCAGCTTTGAGATCGCTAAAGTGTTCTGAATTAATCTACTTAAAATAAGGAGTCCCCTAGCGAGTACTTGTGTCGTAAGACATAATTACCATCAAACGGTCCCAAGACCTCTGGGAATTAAACAGATCATCAGATTTATTAATAATAGATGTTGTACTACAATGACACAATAAACGTGATAAACATTAAGGTATCTCTACTGAAGGAAAAGATGGACGGAAATGATGCCTATGCCTGAAAGCTGGGGTGAATGACGGGCTACAGCTTTCCTGTATTCCTCTGAACATCAATGACAAAGAGAAGCGAATATACATTTCAACCACACCTCAGCTCCCTTAACAATACATAGCAAATTCCTTGACATTTCAACAGCACAATCGCAGTCACATGTGCTATTATATGATGCAAATAAGCTGTTGCAATGTTGATATATGAAATTTATGCATATATAGTCTGATTGACCTCCAATGAAATTTTTTTATTAGTATCTTCGTGCAAGAAATGTCTCCCGTGTGCTCATTAGTCTACTTGGGCAAGTGTGAAAACACATACAAAATGAAAATAAAGCAACTTATTATCGAACGTCTAATAATAGAAATGTTAATAATGCGATTGTCATCTGCTGACTACAAATGTCCAATCAGACAAGCTTGATACTGACAGCCACGTGTTATATTGACTAATACGTATTGACTCTTTGGGTGATACAGACTATAGGTTTCCTTACTGTTGATAACACTCTCCCACACACCGGCATTTAATGCTGTCTACTAGAGCGCAATCCCTGGCAAAAAAATCATCCATTTGTTGGGATGTTCTCATCAAATTTTATCTATCAATTTCATTAGTAATTTCAATGTTTCTCCTCTGCACATTGTGCATCATCTTTCATCATTAATCAGTATACATTATTTTAAATGTTACAGAAGTGTACCATACAATGGGAAATTATCGCAAAATATTTCCTCTAGATGAGGTCAATATTAACAAAAAAAGCATAAAATGATCTCAAAAAGCCCTTCAAAATTATAAATTTCCCAGTATACAGTCCAGTGCATGAAATTTAAAAATGCTGCTATTTCAGCAATTTATACAATGTCTTCACTATCAGTAAATCTAGCCTGTTAGAGTGCTATTAGGAGTCTTCCAGTATTATCGGGGTTCTTCCAGTATTATCAGGGCTCTTCCAGAATCAAATCTACCCCACCACTACATGGCAAAAAAGTACTTCCATACATATTTTTCTGACCGTGTGAATTGAGGACTAGTATCTATGGTTCTGGAATAAGTAAGATATCTGCTAATCCCATATTATCTGCCATGGTACATTGTTTTGTCTATCATGATTACATATGCAGGTTGGCTTGTTTCATATGGTTGATTGGAGCAAATTGTGATGGAAAATATGTGAAAGAGGTCATTTATAAATCCCTGCATGATCAAATGGAGAAAAATATAATGGAAAAAATATATGTAAGAGACGATTCATAAATGAACAATTGAAGAGAAAAAGTATTTGAAATACTCCATAATTTTTCTCTCATGCCCCACAAACTTTTAGTCAAGCATATTCTTATTGATACAGTAAATGGATGGAGAAAAAATTATATTAAATTCTTTTAAAATGTTTTCAACATTTTTTTATCCTGTAATATATGAGAATGCTACCCAAACCAATTCAATGGGGAAAATAGGGTCAGAAATTGAGAATTTTCTATCTTCTCAACAAATGGGGTTTATTTTTAATTTAACCACAAATAAGTCACACCTTAAAGAACAAAAAAGTACCCATTGTTTGTATACATTTATGATAGAAAAGATCTATACCATTGATGTTTAGATTTGTGACCAGGGTCTGCTTCTATCAAGCTAAATATGCAACTGATATAACTTCCATATATGGCTCTCTGACTTGAAAGCATACTTCTAATGGGTGGTACCCCCAAGTATGACGTCCTAAGATAGGGTAGATTTTTCTATGGAATAGCCCTTATAAATTCTGGCCATAAAGTGAAAAAAAATCTGATTAAATCAGGAATTGTAAGCAGTTGGGAACTGTGCTTATTTATCACGAAATGACCTGCATTATGTCATTATAAAACGACTACTATAAATGTCACTCAAACTCGCTAGGAGTTACCTACCTTGTCCATGTCTGAATCAGCACTCGCATATTCCTTCAGTATTGTGTAGGGGGCGTACCCTATGTGGCCCTCATGATTCTTCAGCTTCCACCAGTTCCTAGAGTCGTCTAAAACCTGAAATCAATTTCGCATTCAACTCACATTCCACAGCAAGAATTTTTGAAAACTGATAAAAATTTGTCACACTTAAAATCTGTTTTGAACTTCATTTGCAAGAACTACCCCTGAAATACATATGGAAAATTAATCAAGCCTGTATAGACAAGCATTTCACATTAATTTACTTTAAAATTATCCTAACTCTTGAAAATGCCTAATAACATAATCAACTGCTCTAACTTCTGATGGTCTGCCTAATCACATTATTGCATTGTTTTATCCCTTGACAGTCTGCCTATGTTTTTTAATATTCTAACAGGACTGTTGTGTAGTGGGTTACATTAATTTGAGATGAGTTCACCTGCAATAAGTCTCCCTTTTCCACGGTGATTTCTTTAGCATTTCGTCCCTGTCGATCATGAACTGCCTCCATCACTCTGTAACAAATTCAGCCATAAAAATCACATATAAATACAAAAACCTGTGAGTGTCTATACACAGATTTCCTTGATTCCTGAAGCTAGAAATAAATTTTTGATCATAGATCTTTTCATATTTGTAACATCTAGAGTTGCTCCAAGGAAAAGAAATGTGGCCTATGAAATACTTCCTGCTATTTCAGCCTTTTGTGCACCAAATTTTCTACCATGAACATCTTGTGAAGTTTTGTTATGGCTAAGACTAGTGCCTACTTGTGTATGCCATTCAGACTGAGCATTATTTTAGAATTAGGCCTAGTTTTGTGTGAGAAACACTATAAACAAACTATTGTTTATGCTTTCAATTCATTAAATATTGTTGAAAAGATTTTTAAAAAGATTTTATTAATGTATCCTCAGCTACCCTGTCAATACTAACGGTAAATTTAACTTGGGAATATTGAAGCAGGGATGATCTCAGTAGCTCGGACCGAAAGTGCTAAACGGGCGTTTGAAGTAGACCGTTTGATATTATACAGTTATTTAATGTCTGATCAGTCAATATTTTTCCCGAGGTACTGGGAACAGCTTATTGCACGTTCTATTGCCCGAGGCGCCAGCCGACTGATCAGACATTAGATAACTGTTTTATTACCTAATTACATGTATATGTTTCTTAGTGCTTAAAATTTTTAACGTGGAAAAGTATTTGTAATGCAATTTTAAATCATTGTAAAATTTCCATTACATTGCTACTACTATGACGTCATTTGAAGTCTATTGCATTACGTGCGTTACGAACGTCATAGTTAGCAATGCATCAGATTCCCTCAATATTGCCGGTCAATGGTCGCCGGTGCCAAAATTAAAAAACTATTGACCGGCGGTCCAATAGACACACAAAATAGCTGAAATATTCAATATTCTAATAAAACAACAAAAACCTTCCAATTAAGGTAATAATCAAACTAGCAAATATGCACCACCGGAATGAGATGAAAGCATGAAATTTACATGTCAACTAACCTACAGCACAACCCTCTTTAAAGATATATTCAACAGCCTTTGTATTTTGATTTCAAGGAAAATTCCAGCTATCATAGATACTATACTGACCTTCCATTGGATCTTAGAACCTCTCGTGCAAACTGTATGTTCAAATCTTGTCTGGACCTCGGTTCACTTGCTCGGGGTTCATGCACCTCCCTGTTCCTGAACAAACCACATACACATTAATTATGAATACAGAGTCTGTCAAATGACTGCAAGTAACAATGTTGCTCTCTAATTAAACTACACGTACAAAAAAAGATCTTTCGGTAGCAGTTGCCAACTTGCATTTATAAAAGTATTTAATTTAGTGAAATTATTTCAGTCATTCACACCTTTTCAATAAAATTTAAATACATGTACAGTGTATATACTTTTGAGTAAAGAATTTATTCAGGCTGGGGCTCAACATTCACATCTGTCCAATACAAGTCTAAAACACCGACAGACAAGAAAATTCTTTAAACAGGTAAGACAAAATAAGATCGTTTCTCATTATTTGGATCACTGCAGTACACTTTTGTGTCATAGGATTAACCAAATCGGAGGTGTTCTTGAATAATGATCAATATAACCGTCTCAGTAAATTAGTTGACAAATAATAGAAGATGCACCAAAAAAAAAAAAAAAAACCAAAATCAAAATAGAAAACTTTCTGCAGACATTAATGGAAGAAAATATCATCCTTGCTTGAACAATTTCCAGGCACATTCTATAAGGTGCAAACCACAATCAAAAGTAAAATATTCTGTAAAGTCTGCACAAACAATGTAGTTTACCATGTATTTCAAAAGCCAAGTATGCCATGATCCTTGGTATTATCATTTTAGAAGATATTTCAGGAAAGTAAAAATTGAATCAAGGCAGGCATATTTTTATATCACATGTCCTAACCAGCACAAAACACAGATCAATGCTAAGCCCAGCAGCTGAAGTGTGGGAGACAGAGTCTGTATGTTAATACGGGAAGTCACTACATGCTACTTTACAAAGGAAATTGTATATGATATTGTGCTACGATACAGATATAATTGTGTGTGTGTGTGAGACCTTAACTGAGTTGATATACACACTATGAATAGTGAAGATTAAGTAAGGTTTGCATTATTTAATGTTTTCAGACAGTTAAATAAGATATTCGGAAAGTTCATCCTAACCTTTGTTATATTCTTGGACTTACGACCAGACTATAACAAGAGTACACATGTATGTATTTGCAGCATCAACTAATTAGTATATATGCCTTCATTTATGGCTATTTCCTTGATGCTGAGATTGATAAAACATATAGACAAGACAGTGCGAGGATGGATTTTCTCTCCAGAACAAACTTCATGGAATATGTGACAATGATAAGCCATTTCATGTCAAACCTACAGACGTAGCATTACACAGAAACACTCATTGAAACTGAAAAATTCAATACTCTGGAAGATCACTGTGGAATCATTTTAATTTGTGGAGGGGGCGGGGGGAGGGAGGCAGAAATTTTCAGGAATTAATGCGATTTTTGTTTATCTGAATGAAAATTTCTTGGACAGGGTTTCTGTACATATATTTTTTTTTATTTTGTTTAATGTGGTTTGTAATTTTTAGGTAATGCATACCAAAATCAAAAAAGAAAATAAATAACCCCCATAAAATCTAACAATTCCACAATATCTTCACTTTTTTCCATTTAATTCCTTCAAATACTAGCACTTGATGTTAGTTGTGGAGAGACTGGTAGTGAGACAGACCTATTGATGTGTTGCTCAACATGCTCCTGATACCGTGCTACATTAGGGTTAGTAAAGGGGACCCCTGGAGGGGGGGTAGAAGGACGCTTGGTTGACCTTGCGTAGTTGTCCTCTGGCGGTCGGCTGTACTGATCGTAACGAGTTGACCGTCCGACATAATTCCTGTCATCCTCACGTGAAGATGGGAAAGGCATTACCATATCTACTCCCTGAAAAGACGTGTATTAATGTTAGAAACTTCAATTCCAGTTACTTTAAAAAAATTTTTTAAATATTCTGTTTTCATCCAATGTAGTATCTTGCAGTCTGACGAGTGGCAAACTGAATCTAAAAATAGATACATTACAAGTGAAGACACATACAGCATAAGGAAGTTTTGGCAGTTCAAATGTCCAAAAGAATGACATTAACTACATGTACACAACTTTCATAAATTCCGAATGACAATTGTAATTGTTGTAACCTCTCTCCTGGCTCGGTCTTCTAATTCCCGGTCCCTGATCTGTCTCTCGTGGTTCATCAAAGCATCCTCTATACGATTCCTGTCAATCTTATCCACCGGAGCAGAAACTGCTGGAGTCCAGCCATTATAGAACCTGGGCGTGTAGTTGTCCCCATAATTATCCCTACAAAATGGCATCAGGCAGCATAAAGAGAATGCCATAAAGAGAATGTCATAAAGAGAATGAAAATGCGAAAGAACAGACAACTCTGACAACAACCTCCATTAATTAATCTTTTAGCTCAGGTGAGCTAAAAAACAAACTAGATGTGTTGGTGCGACACGAATGCCCCCGCCTACAGTGAAGTCTAATAATGAAGGAAATTCGTAAGGTGAAATTGAAAGTTTTTCAAATGCCTGAACTGTAGCGTATCTATATATCAAATTTGAGTGAATGTTTGCAACCTTTGCAGAGAATAATGAATGGAAACGAAAAATTTCTGATTTTTTCTAAGTTCAAGAGGGTTAACTCTGTCAAAAATATCGGACCATGACCAACTTCGAACTTGACCTGCATATTCCTGTGACGTATCCATATACCAAATTTGAGTTGAAATATGTGCAATCGTTTCAGAGATAATGAACGGAAACGAAAATTTTCTGATTTTTTTCAAAGTTCATCGGACCATGACCAACTTCGAACTTGACCTGCATATTCCTGTGATGTATCCATATACCAAATTTGAGTTGAATATGTGCAACTGTTGCAGAGATAATGAACGGAAACAATATACGAATGACGGAATGACGACAGAGGTAACACTATATGCCCCCGGCCATTTTATGGCGGGGGCATAAAAAGAGGTACAAAACCAGTTTTAGGTATCTCCTCACCTGCTAGCTGTCCATGACTTTCCCAGAGACTGCCACAGTTCGAGTTCTTTAGAAGTTAAACAATTCAGTAATAGCTGTCTAGCATCCTGAGTGATACTTGGCCTTGTTGCACTCTCTGCAAGGTCGCGACCTCCATGCACGGGGTCACGGCTAGCCTCATATATCAAGCTAAGGGGTGTGAATAAAAAGTGAACAAGCTCAGGGGCATTGGGGTCGTGTATGTGAGCCTTCAATTTGGCCAGCAGATTAAATGCGAATTTGAACTTTTCAAAAATGTCAATAAAGTCATCTGCTGGAGGAGGTTTGGCTCTCATATTTAGCATCCCATCTGAAACAGAAATTTACATTCAATCAATATTAATGTTTATATTACACCAACTAATATAAATCTTTCCAAAGGCCTCTCCCAAGTTCCCAAACTTTACTACAGTGGTTTCAATTTAAGTGAATTTCCTGCTAGCTATGATTACTGCATTCAAGGAAATTTTTGCTTCATACACAAAAATATAATGTTCAGCACAATGTACAAAGATTTTTACACTTCAGCATTTAAAGACACAACAACAATGTCCTAAAATAACTTCTCACAAATTTTGGCATTATTTATATGTAATTCAGTACCCCCAGTCTGCCGATTGTTTTTGGACTTTTTGTTGCTGCGGTCTTTCCTTCGCCTTTCCAGTTCCTTATACGCCTCGGCAGCCTGCTGCAATCTCGACACAAATTTCTCTATGTCATCAAAACACGCATTCAGCAGTTGCTGCAAAGCCAAAAATAATCAATGAAGAAATCGCAAATGAATTCTGATATTCATCTTCAAATGAAAACCATTTTGAAATCAACAAAAATTCTAAAACCACAGACACTGCTCTCAAAGGGAAATAATATTTCAACAAGTCCTTCTAAACCTTTTAAAAAAAATTTCTTGAACAAAGAGAACCAATAAAATGATATGGGCATGTGATGAAATCTATAAAGCTTTTTTATGAATTAATGATTACATGCTATCTTCAGGAATTAAATACAGTGGTTTTCATTTGCAATGACTTGGGTTTCACTTTTTGTGAGAATCCAATTTGAATATATATAGCGATAAACAAATTGAATGTTCGCAAAAATCATGTCTCCCTGATAAATCCTACAAGAGCAGATAGCGGAAATAAAGAGTTCAAAGCCAGTGTCTAAAGTAAATTGGATCTATGCCATCACATTAAATACTTATCAGTTCTGAAATTTTCTGCAACAGCTTGTATTTTGATTCTTTTAAAATTCAAATGTTTGAGCAAAATATCTCTACATTTTGAACAAGCTATAAATAAAAAGTTTCGGTTAGAAAATGAATAAAACTTAATTGTAAACTTTCAGGTATACATCTGAAAGATGGAAAAAAAACTTGGAAGTTATCTGTGTGAGTGATCTTACCACATCTCTCTCCAGAATTTCATTTTGGCCACTGTCCATGTCGCTGGGCATGTAGGAGGCCCGGTTTGTTTGTCCTAGTCCTCCGATCCCACCCCCGGGTCTGCTCTGTCTGTAGTCTGTAAGAACAAGCACCACCTGGGTATCAGCATAGTTTTACCTGGACAGATGGCATACCTTGTTAACACCCGCTGTATTACCATTAAAATTTGTGTAATTAATTGTCCTCTAGTCATTGAGTGAGCATAATATAAATTTAGTTACAGATCCTGGCACAAAGTAAAAATCCTGTAAAACAAGAGAAAGAAAAACCTGAAAAAATGAGAAATTTGAAACAATAGAATATGAGGTCCACTACTCCAGTACTGACTGGACCTTAGTGACCAGTGGACGATGACCACACAATTCCGTGAAACAATTCTCGCCCCCAGCTGGAGAGGATGGTGTCCTTTCTGGTATCGGATCAAATCACACATTACTTGGCATTAATCCACTTATCTCCTCTTAATAAATTCATGAATATTTTGTTATCTCCAATATAGTGTAATGAGAGGCTAGGCTGGATCTAACTTATTGTGCTATTTACAATTGGTGGAGGATCAAAAACACTGAACATTACAGTTTCATAGAAAAACTATCAATTAAGCACCAATACTGGGTCATGTAGGTCTCTAGCTAAATAAATTAATTTCAAACACTATTGTGAAATTCATCAACATAAAAACTGTGAAAAATCTAAAATGGTACTAAATGTGAAAAACAGAAAAGAAATTTGAATGCAATTTCATTAGTTGCAATATTAGGGTATTTTTCATTAACACGCAACAGCTAAGTATTAATCTATTGATCTTTGAAGAAAAAAAAATCAAAGGACTATATATATATATACATGTATGATAAAAGAACTGTATTTGCTCACCAAAATCTGTTTTAAAATGAAGTGTATTTTGTGCAAGGATTCTGATGCAATTCTTTTTTTATTCTCAAGTTTATCAACTTGCATGCATACACACATCAAACATTATCTTTTCATATGAGAGCAAAAAAAAAAAAAAGAAATTGTTCAAAGCTTCGCTCTGTTTCATAAAAGAAAAGAAACTCATTTTTAA
>CAJDSM010042550.1:5373-26362 GCA_903981925.1 Ostrea lurida | reverse complement strand
CATGTGTATGGCAGTGGTGAAATTTTTGTAAAATAGCTTTTAAATTTCAATGATTGAATAAATGAATTAAATTTGCAATTTATGACATTGTATAATAAAGTTCTTCTTTAAAAAATATGCTAACAGGATTGTAAGCATCTTTGTTTTTATTTAATTTCCAATTTACTGTAATTAGCTTTTTCCCGTCAAAAAGGTTGGAAGCGTTTTATGTGAAATCAGATAGACCTATGACAAGTTTGGAATTGTCATTCAAATACATATAAATTATTGTCAGTGTAGATTATGAATTTTCCGGTAATATTTTGGTTAAATTATTCATCATACAATATCTAATGCATGAAAACGGAGTGAATCAAATTGATCATATCCTTTGGCCTTTTTGCATTTGCTTTAGTAAGCGTTACATCGTTCTATAAAGTATTCTGTTTATTACATAATATTTTCATAATGCATAGATATTGTAACTCTATATGATTGCTAAATGAAAAGATACATGCATGTATAGCGTCATCTTCGCTAGTCAAAGTTTTTTTTTTACATGTTGGTCCATTTTGCTCCTCGGACCGAAAACCCTTTGTTAGCGAACATGGTATATTAATGCTTTACAAGCATAAAGAAATATATACATGTGTATATCAAAGAGTTGTCAATTAATGTATACAACTGAGAAAAAAAAATAATTAGAAGGGATAAATATCTCATAGAGTATTCATTACATCTACATTCTTACAGTTACAAGACATTTACAGTAAATATTTTTCAGATGTTAACAATTTTTTTTTCAATATTAAGTGATTTGCATTCCATTGTATAGTGATATACCCATGCTATACTCACTTCGTTGTATACAAAAAGGCGAAGTTAACATTGTGTCAAACGTAATCATAATCCAAAAAACATATACAAAATCGAGTGTAGGGCAACACGGACCTCCGACAGAAGCGAAGGTAGGATCAGGTGCCATGGAGGAGTAAGCATCCTCTGCTGACCGGTCACCCCCGCCGTGAGCCCTTAGTCGAAACAAAGTAAACGAGATTACCCGTAGTCAAATCTAGTAGGAAAATGACAGTTTAACAAAGGGTATGAAACAAATCAGTCAACATATGACTTAATGATAATTTGTAATCGCAAACAAGGTCATTATAGCGACCGTAGAATTTGCGAAATGATGACTTTAAACGAGATTCGTTATAACCCTGCAGCATCAACTTTTTTGTTAGTAGTTGGCCTCGCTTTAAAAAATCCGCATACGCATATCATGCTCTTGCGTATCGAATCAACTGGGAGATATACACACCATAAGCAGGTGATAGTATGTGACGTAAAGCTGTCATGCGAATCACTTCATGCTTACAGTTTTGGGTTCACTCAGGCAGACTGATGAACACTTTGAATATGTCACGATGAAATGTCTGTGATATTTTCAAATACATGTATGTATTTCAGATGTAATTTTAAAAAAAATCAAAATGATGAATTGTATTTACCATTCCATGGTTTTTTGTCATACAATGGTGAAGTTTGTTATCAAAGGGGCACCACTCTTGAAGAAGAATCGAATTTAAAAGTGAAAGTAAACATTTCTCAGAATTCTGGCATCAGGAAAAGATAAGAATATATTGGATCATTATGTCCCAGGATGGCGATACGAAGAGTCATTAATTGAAAGAGAGGATCACACAAAAACTGTAAGTAACTAATCATACGGGAATATTTCAGAAAATGTACATAATTGAAAGCATTTTCCATTTTATTTCATGCATATATTCAAATGCATATGATATACACCTATAGCTTTCTGCTTATCTATTCTTATAGGCTATACGAATTAATTTTTTAAGAATTGTTTTCAGATGTCGTGTACAGAGGGATTGGTTGTCAAATTATGCAGTTTCTGTCCCGAACCTCTAACTTTGGCATGTACGGTGTGCGAAAAAGGTCTGTGTTCTGAATGTTTGGCAGAACATCTAGAGACCGAAAGAGAGTTTGGACATTACGTTTGTCGCTACAGAGACAAATTATCAATTAAAAGCTCTAGGACAATGTGTAGGAAACACGCATCGAACGTCTGTGAATGGTTATGTACTTCAAGTTTACAACCCGTCTGCCATGACTGTTTAAGTATTGATCGAGTGCATAAAGCGATAAGCATACACAACCTAGTTAGACAAAACATAGTGAGAATAAAACATGAGTTGAGAATATTGACCTCTGTTGTTAAACCACAGTACGATACAATGAAAGAGGAGATTTATTCAACTATGGAAACGCAGACACCAAGAGCAAGACATATTGTTCGTCGTATCATAAGTCTTCTACCATTGCCTAATCCGTACGTCTTTAACTGCGATTGGAAGGAATACATTCATCGAACGTTGGAGCGGAAGGGCGTATCAGTGATAAAATATGATGATAGTGTCTTTCAAGAGCTTCTTTTCCATGCAATGAATATGGAAAGAAGAACGACAATTCTCACAGACTATGCTAGAGAACTATCAGACAAGCTCCATGACTATAGCTTTCTACAGAATCCAGACGTTTACACTATTGGCAATCCTTTTATAGTGTTAAATGCCACTAATTTTTTTCATGAAATACGTGAAACAATCGCGTCAGCCACGCAAGCAAATCGAACAGACACTGAAAAGAAAAGTACAGAATGCAGAATACCAGTCCCAAAGCCCTCCCTCGAGCGTCCAAAACTCTTAACTACAACAAGAGTAGAAAAATGCGACAAGGAAATGGCTATTGAGAGTATGTACAATGGCTGTTCGCATTTTGTGATAGCGGCGGACGGTCCAATTTATGTATTGACGGTACTGGTTTTTGAACATAATGGGACTTCTATGATGTATGGTATAGTAGTACAAAATTTTCATGGTCAAACCATATTTGACAAAGGTACGGAAGTGGTATCTCAAAAGGATTCATTGCACTGTGCAGTAAGTCCCACACTGAGTCATAGGATCCTTGTGGCTGCTGGGTATGTGTTGATGGAAATAAACTTGGAGCGAGGGTTTGTCAGAGTAGTCTGTAGGAGTAAGAAATGGAAATATGTGGATTTAAGCTACACGTATACAGGTTCCTTGCTTGTTATCCAAGAGAAGAATGAAAGAAGCCGTCTTCAAAAGGGTCAATACAGGATTGCAAGATGTAATTTAGAGGGAAGTATTTTGCAGCTGATCAGCTATGACACAAGTTCAGTGTATTCACCGTACAGAATTCGAGAGAGAATTGATGGTGGTATTTGTGTGATGGACAGAGCTACGGGAAATGTGGTTGTTTTAAATATCGCTGGCGATATAAAATACCGAAATAAGACTTCACCCTGGGGACAATTATCACCACTCCTCCTGTGTGACAAACATGGGGACACTCTTGTCTACGACAATGCAAAGTCAACTGTTCATTTTCTTGATGACGACATGAAAATGATACATGAGTTGACATTAAGAAGAACTGTCATTGAAAGCATATGTACAGATAATGAAAACAGAATGATTTGCTTGTGTAACCACAGAAATGGGGGATTTGACATTCGCATCTACAGCTATATGGAATATGAAGGCTAGCACTGACATGTAGAACTGCCTTCCTGTAAATTAATTATCACGGCGGGTGTGACCGGTCAACGGGGGATGCTTACTTCTCCTAGGCACCTGATCCCACCTCTGGTGTGTCCAGGAGTCCGTGTTTGCCCAACTTTTGTCTTTGCATTCTATTTGAGACTTACGATATTGATCATCGTTTGTTATCTTTGCCTTTACATATGGCTTTCTTTGTACTTGCCTCTTCACTATTTTCCTCGATACAGTTGAAAAAATGCCTGGATGGAATATGTCAGTTGTACATGTGATATTATGTGCTATTAGTATAAATTCAGAGGGCTGATGATTTGCTGAGGAAAAAAAAACCTTGATCAAGAAGCTACCGAATGTGGCACAGTCAATCATAGGAAATAGAAGTTCAATACAGATGCTTACATTATGTTCATTATATTTCATAGCTATCAAATTAAATTCACTTGTTTTTGCTATTTCACCTTAGTCTCTTTAATGTAAATTCGATTTTATTGGGTTTTTATTGCACCTCTAAGATATATTTACATATGTAGCTGTTGTGTTCCCCGATATATTTCTTAAAGGCATGATTAAGTTTTTTCCTATGTTGTATACAATTTATTTAGAGAATTATAATACAGACCAGGCAGACGAATTCCACGATTTCCTAGAGATGCTCAAAGTTGACGTGAGATAATAAATATCCTACGAATACCAATTTCGCTTAACTATGTGCACCATATTCCATTAACCATTTTTTAAAGAAATAGTGTATACTCAGGTGTGTTTGTTTATTCGCTGGTCTAGCACACGAAACCTCGTATCGTAAACGATAAATACGTACATCGCTATATGTACGATTCGTTAATGCTTTGAAAATATTGTGGTCTGAAAACCTGCCATATAAAAGAACATGATGAAAATAATTTAAAGCAGACTGTGTGTTACTAGTATTGGAATGCATATCAAGTACCGATACTCATCGAGATGGGACATTGAATACAAAACAGATCAAATCAATCCTGCCGTATGCAATCTACATGTAAACATATCCTACATAAAAAGTAAAAGACAATCGAGACTGTGTACGAGTACATATAAAATGGCGAAGTAACAAAATATCAAACGTAATCATAGTCCAAAAACACATACAAAATCGAGTGTAGGGCAACACGGACCTTCGACAAAAGCGAAGGCAGGATCAGGTGCCATGGAGGAGTAAGCATCCTCTCCTGACCGGTCACACCCGCCGTGAGCCTGTAGTCGAAACAAAGTAAACGGGGCTACCCGTCGTCAAATCTAGTATGAAAATGACAATCTAACAAAGGGTATGAAACAAATCAGTCAACATATGATTTAGTGATAATTTGTAATCGCAAACAAGGTCATTATAGCGACCGTAGAATTTGCGAAATGATGAAAACATGTGTAATGCACACATGCACCTCAATAAATAATCTATGCCACATGAAATAACATAACTTTTCGGAAAAAAGGTTCCCATACGGGTTGAACTTTTAGCAAGCCGCAGATTTGGTTTCGTTTAGAAATAATATTTTACTGTAGTCAGAACTACTGTGTACAGTTGAAGGAATGTACTTACTTTGAGGCCACTGATTATTAATTACAATCACTGACAAACATTGTCAATTCCAATCTGCTTAAATCCAATTTTGATTCCGTTTGATTAATTATTGTCCCCCTTTCTTCTATCCATGGCGTGATTTTGCTCAGCTCTTGTTCATCGTCTATATGATCTTTGTTTTCGAACAACAAACTTCTATCTTTTGATGCAAAGATTCCCTTGGGTGATGCCCTCACTGTATAGAAGATGTATTCACAACTCATGAATTCCGTAACATAAGAATCGTTTTATGCTCTATTTGCCTAGCAGTTTATAATGTTCTGCCTCCTTTTGTTTAGACAAATTGCACAAAGTGTCGTCAAAATCATCTCGGAATAATTAAATATCCTCACTCTTATTTTTTTAAGTTTCCTAACCGCAAAATTTTCTAGATAACATTTTTCTAAACTTTTGCACTAAACTTTCACTTAATTCATTTCCTAAATCGGTAAAAAGAATGGCGAGAGGCTTTCATAGTATGGTGACAGACTTTCAATTTCCATATTCAGCGAGTTATTTTCTGAATGGGAGGTGCTGTAAAAGTCCTTGTTTTTGTATTCTATTTGGGACACGAATTAATCACTGTTGCTATATAAAATGGCGAAGTAACAATGTATCAAACGTTAATCACTAGTCCAAAAAACACATACAAAATCGAGTGTAGGGCAAACACGGACCTTCGACAAAAGCGAAGCAGGATCAGGTGCCATGGAGGAGTAAGCATCCTCTGCTGACCGGTCCACACCCGCCGTGAGCCTATAGTCGAAACAAAGTAAACGGGGCTACCGTCGTCAAATCTAGTATGAAAATGACAGTCTAACAAAGGGTATAAAACAAATCAGTCAACATAGTGACTTAGTAATTTGTAATCGCTAACAAGGTCATTATAGCGACCGTAGAATTTGCGAAATGATGACTTTAAACGAGATTCGTTATACATTGTAACCCTGCAACATCAACGTTTTGGTTAGTAGTTGGCCTCGCTTTAAAAATATCATACGCATGACATGCCCTTTCGTATTGAATCAACTGAGAGACATACACACCATAAGTAGGTGATAGTGGCACATTACTACATAAAAAGAAGTTGACGATTGCAATGTCAAAGTCATTACGTTTATCTTATAATGTAGTTGTCAGTCTGCCATTAGAATCAATATTAAGTAAATATCTAAATACTAACCACATCTGTCAGATTCTGTTGTGTCCTTTATTTCAAGTTCGTCAGGATATACCGGTATCAAATGGACATAATTGTGAAAATTATGATTGTTAATTGATAAGACATCGTCTATATACCTATAAGTTGGAAACAAGATACATATTTTATCAGAAACCACTCTGATTGCCAACACAAGTACTCTGAAGTAGACATTAAGAGCATGCTTGGGTTTCTTATAGATAATATTTATGTAGTATTTTTATGGTTGAGGAGTTATTGATGTTGACTGCATCAATTCCTTTATGGTCAAATTTAAGAAGATGTAGGAATCGGCGAGGTTTCTTGAGTGTCTACGAGGAGTAACCATCCCCCTGTCAACAGGTGACACCCGCCATGAGTTTTATATCTTGATCAGGTAAACGGAGTAATCCAGAGTCAAAATCAGTGTCTTTGCCTTTACATGGTCGTTACGATGATCTAATTTACAAAATACAGCCTATCGAATGGTAGCTGACTGTTTAATGTCAATGATTGTTAGGTGTTCTTTACCTACTGATTTAAACTATAGCTCACAGATTGGTCACAGTTCGATATCTTCACTTATTGATGTTATAATTTACTGAAACCAAAATATCATTATAACACAATAATACTCTCGATGAAAAAAACTGATATCGTTGATTACTCTCATAGATATCCTGAAGAATGAAAAATTGAGCGTAGGGTAGACACGGATCCCAAGGAACACTATAGAGGGAGTATATAATGCCTAGAAGGAGTAAACATTCCCTTTCACCGGTCACACTAACCTTGAACCTATATGTTATTCTATCCTCCTTTGGCATGAACAGACAGCAAGGATTGAAAAAAGCAATCGGAACAATTGTAGAACCTGTTTTCAATCCACTTGTAATCAATCGATAACTAATATCCAACCATGATTATGTTTTCCGAGTATAAACAACAAACAGTAACTTGTCTTTCTATAGCTACCTGTATCTACCTGAAACAAACATGGAGTTTTGAAATAAAAATTTGGCAATATAATCACAATTCAAAGGCATAATACATCATCTTATAAGCAACTGATTGCCAAAGTTATTCCTTTTGCATAAGAGTGCGAATTAGAGCATGTAGATGACGATGCCTATTTATAACTTAAATTCTCTTTTCCGGGGAATGGATGATAAATGCCTTTTATTTACTTAGAATGATTTTATAAATATACATGTGTATATTCTTCTCAAAAGTATAGACAATATTTTTAAAAAATTCTAGAAATTGGCTCTAATTTAACTGTTTCCTCGATCCTGGTACAATGAACCCTGAAGTTTGGTATTTGATTCAAGTTGTGTTTCTTCAGTTCTGTAGCTTTATAGTTTGCCCTTTGATTTGAGCTGTGCTTCTTCAGTGCAAGAACCTTCACATTTGCCTTTTGAGTCGCATGTACATAATGATGTTCTCCTAGAGTTTATATTTTGATTCGAGTCGGGTCTTTTAAGTATAATTGTGCTGTAGTTTACCTTTTCTTGAGAATTGTGTTTCATCTAAGCTAGAACGTTATAATTTTGCCCTTTGATGTTTCATAGTTCGTCCTTTGACGTGAATTGCGTTTCTTTGGTACCGAATCATTAAAATGTGTCGTTAGTTGGAGTGTCACCTTGAAGATGTGGTCTTTTAGTAAGTCCTTTCATTTCAGTCATGCCTCCTGGGTACCAAAGCCTTTGATTTACGTTGTGTTTTCCTGATGCTGTGTCCTTATCGGTACCGAGTACTTATCATTGTTTTTTATCTGAATTGTATTTACTAGTGCCAGATCAGACAATTCTAATCCCCATTTTTATTCCATTTGATATATATCTCATAACGCCATGGTTCCAAAACAGATTAAACAAACACAGAGCCCTGGGTATACCAGAGGTGGGATCAAGTGCCTACGAAGAGCACCAATCCCCTGTCAACAGGTCACACCCGCCATACGTCCATTGTCTTGACCAGGTAAACGGAGTACTCCAGAGTCAAAATCAGTATATCAGGAACGGCTTGACAATTGGTATGACACACGTCAGATAGCATTCGGCATTGTAGCAGGTTGTTTTTGCAAACTAGATGGTTATAACCATCACATAATTTGTTGACTTGAAATGTGTCTGTTCAAACCCATGCAAAACCTCTCTAATAATCATCTAGTGTGCAAAAATAAATCTGTCACTGGGTCGAATGACGTTTTTAGATTGGTTCTTTACATATTGCTTCTGACTACGGATTCCGTTTACTTGATCAATAAAAATACTAGTTGTGAGTGATAGTGGTCAATATGGGATGCTTACTTCTCCTAAGCACTTGGTCCCACCTTTAGTTTGTCACGAAGCCCATGTTTGTCCAACTCTTCAATTTATTTTAGTATAGAATTTGTGAGATTTATCACTGTTCATTATCTTCACTGATCAATACATATTGTCTAAAAATAGAATATGATATAAAGGAGCATGATTATTATAAAGGGACTTAATGAAAGTTTAATCCTATTATCTTGAGATAAAACAAACTACCGTGTTCAAACAACAAAACGTGTAATACGCTTTATTACAACAATATTAGATGTAAAAAAAATAATGAACGATAGATGTCAACAATATCTCTGAATATGAAATGAAATAAATATATAAACTGGGGAAAGAAGCATCACAGAGTGCTTTATAAAGTACCAATACTAATATTAAATAAGGAATTAAACACAAAACGTGAAAACGTTAAGGCTCTTATGATTATTTTGTACATTAGAATAATAAAAAAACATTATCAAACTTGAACAATAACACAAAACTGCAATAACACAATGGGGAATCCCCGTAATAAGGTAAAATAATCCTGTTAATGATTGTCTAATATCAATTTTGTATAGAGATATAAAATGTATAAATTAAGTGCCATTTGTCTCTTTTGAATCTTTATGTTTACCTTTTCCAAGTAAAAACGTATAGAACAGAGAATAATGATATATTGGAATTGAATATACACGACGAATTTTTAAGATTAAATAGATCATTCACTACAGGTAAACAATGTATCCATTGACATGGATTTCTTTTTGTGATTCCTGAGCATGCGTATTCGTCGCCTCGTTTTGGGAGATTGGTCTCTAACTGGCATAGGTTGTGGCATCATAACCTCAAGACATGGATCTTTCCTCACTAGGTGACATTTTGATTTGGCATCATTTAACTTAGATATCCACATATCCTGTATGAGAAAACAACAATAGACAAATATAAGTTCCTGACATTACACTTGCCTTCGTTTGTAAACAGTTGTTTAATTCTTGTTGAAATTGTATTGTTACCACTGCTCTCATTCTAAGCACAAGTACTCTGAAATTGGTACGACATTCCGTTTAACACACATCGCCAATTTATATGCAACTTATACTGAAGTTCCTCATTGGCATTATATAATACATTGTACATTTACTCTTTGGCCATCATGATTTGTATCAGTACAAAAAGGCGAAGTTAACATCGTGTCAAACGTAATCATAATCCAAAAAAAAAAAACATATACAAAATCCAATGTAGGGCAACACGGACCTCCGACAAAAGCGAAGGTAGGATCAGGTGCCGTGGAGGAGTAAGCATCCTCTGCTGACCGGTCACACCCGCCGTGAGCCCGTATGACACTTAAATGTATCTATCATTACAATAAGTACTCAAGGACGGTAAAGGTGGTTGTTTTTTTAAAAATATATATTTCTGTTGGAATTCCCATGGGAAAAATAGTGCTCCTGTTTTTATACTATTAAGAAACAGAATTCATTCAAAGGCTTCTAATTGAGATAAAAATCCCTTTTTGTGGTCTTTATTCGCCATTTATATATATCAAGGACGTTTTGTACATTAAGAATTATCATTTTCAGTCGTACGCATATTCGATGTATTCAAGTGAACTCGAAGTAAGAATGTAAAAGACACCAAAGCTCATGTACGGTGTTTTTCTAAAGCCAAGCGTTGAATAACTTAATAACTTTACTGAAAGTAGTATCAGTCATCTTCAAGTTACGAGACATTTCGTTTTGTATTATTGAAATAGAAGGTCCTGGCTTAAACGTGTGACAAGAGGTAGATAAGCAAACCAAGAGTTCAACAACATGTGAGTTCGAACTTCGCTCATGTCATCTAAGTCGTAAATATAGGTAGTGATTTCTCTTTCGACCAACGATCGCCATTTCAGAGGATCTTTCAGATATGATCTTATAAGAGGAGGCACCGTGTCGCGGCAGGCGTTGACATATCAAATAACCCTTGCTGCTACGCCGTAAGCGTTAAGCATAAGTCTAAATGTAGGTCACTTCACCTACAACTAGTGACGGTTACGTCACAATATGAGAGATTGGTTGGTTGTTATTTGTTCTACATCCCGTCGATAATTTTTCACTCATATTGAGACGTCACCAGTCGAAGGTGAAGTACCACAAATAAACCTATGGTTGGAGTGTAGGGCCGTAGCAGCGAGTTTCTTTAACATGCCAACGCTTGCCATTAAGCGCTACCTTCGCTTTTAAAATCTTTACAATAGGCTCATTTTCAAGTTGTTTACAAAGGTCGAACTTTGAACACCATGAGATTACTAAATGGACAACTTTTCCTGACAACCGACTAAGTTCAGAAACCTGTACTGTTTTTAACATTGAAGAAATGTGAATATCTCAAATAACCATAAACATTGAAATAAATCGGTGAACGCTCGAAAAATGTTAGAGTGTTTGAAAATAAAATTATGAAATCTCTATGTAATATTTCCTCAAGCATTGACGGCAATACCAAATCCTTGCCATATGCATATCTTTCATACCCAAACCTATGATGGCATTCAATTTATAAGTGCTAGCGTAGTTAGATGAACAAAGGGAGAGAAACCCTTCATGGAATATCGAAATAGATAATCTAGATCATCATTTATAATTAGTGAAACTGCGGCATGATAGTTACACCTCAAGTTTCAGCTTGATATGTGACCGGAAATGAAATGAAAGGACGCACTGACATCAAAGTACCATAATACTTCCCATCTAACGACGGGTATATAACAATGAAGGTTAGGTAAACATACAAATTGTCATTCTTGCATCTCTCTTGTACTGAATCAATGTAAAGGCAAAGATAACGAACAGTGATCAATCTCGTAAGTCCTAAATATAATACAAAAACAAGAGTTGGGCAATCACGGACCCCTGGACGCACCAGAGGTGGGATCAGGTGCCTAGGAGGAGTAAGAATCTCCTGTTGACCGGTCACACCCGCCGTGAGCCCATAATAGAAAGTAGAAAGCCACAATATGTAGATTACCTTAATGAATTCTGATTGACACTGTAGGGTATATAACCCGATGACCTGCTGGAATGCACTCACTTGAACCAAAACTAACGCATTCTTAATGCTACTACCTATAAAGAAATAAGAAAATTAAAATTAAATCTGTATATTATTAAATGTAAACATGTATTTGATTAAAGGCAGTTCTAACACTTTTTAACTTATCATTACAGAAGTTGCTTTAAATGATGAGATTCCTAATAGTTTTACATGCCGAAAGGGACTGATTCACGATTTCCCCCAAACTTTTCCTTTCCACTTTTAATAATCAATGTTTATTGTATTTGAAAGGTTTCACAAAAATAAAGTTCTACATCATGACAGAATCTCATTGTAAAGAGCTCATATACTTTTTACAAAGTTTTATAACGTAAAATGGTTGTTCTAAGTTTATACTGTATCGCGCATTTTGAAGTAGTCTTTGTATAAAACGCGCCAATTTAAAAGTAAATTTGTGACATTTTACTACATATAGAGACTTGAGTTCTTTTTGTTTTTTACATAACACAACGTTAAGGTTAAAATATTGCTCTTCTGCATTCAGAAGGTCCAAGTTGTGGTTGTCAACTATGAATGAGTTATATGTTTGATTTTTAACATCAAAATAGAAAAGCATCTTTATCAAAAATCTTGGGTTTGTCCCTTTGATACCTGAGATGTCATATGTATCGACATCGTGAACTTTGAGACAGCTGAGATCAATCGGCTGCCTATAAACCACATAGAAGGAACGACCGTCTGTTTGACTTGGATCGGACAACTTCTGAAATAAACGGCGAAAGTATTTATTTTCGTTGATTTTTCACCCAATTTAATTTACGTGTAATGTGACATGCAAATAAAACAATATGCATAATAATCGTGCCGTGTACACATTTCCAATGCTATTTCAATACAACGTTCGTGGGTTATGCATGTATTCCACCTTCACCATCTTCGCAAGCCAAGTGTCCGATTCGCTTTCTCTCATCTCCCTTTGGCAGATTTAGTTGCGATTGAATTACCATCTAACGGACAATGCGAGTTTATCGCTCTCGACGGAAACACTCGAAGTGAGCAATTGTATGGGTTTTTTTATTTAGGTGTACATACTTATTGCGTGCTTATATCACCGTTTAGTTTCAGCGTAAATCGCGGTAATTAAAACTTCCTTTCTGATCTTAACGATTCTACTTTTGGTTTTAATGTCATGCTCAATCTTTCCGAGTATGTTCAGTTTATTCCAGAGCCACATTCCACAGATATACTGCCCTCTTCATCATTTGGGTGCGACATGATCGATAATTCTTCTGTAACTGGTCAAAAACTCCGAATCTCCAAAAAAATTTTACGTCTTGTTTTGTGGCAAAATACAGGGGCAAAGCCGATAACAAGGACCAGACTCACTTCAAAACCGAACAGGTACGAATGGCGCAATTTGATTGGATGCCTTGGGAAAGTCAAGGCCTTAGAAACTCGACTAATCTGCCAAGGGGGAATGAGAGTAAGCGAATCGAACACTTGGCTGCGAGAAGATGCACCAAAATTCACAGAAACAGAGATTTTACATTAGAAAAGTGAACACTGTACATAAAATAATTACTTTTCGTTGGGGATTTGATTATGTTATTTTCGTGGGTAAACGAAACCACCGAAAATAAATCCATGATGAATATTTGCATTTAAAATGAATAGATGTAAATGAATTATAAATCAACAAAAATTTATGTCAGCAAATCATTATTAGAGTCAAAACCACGAAATCTTAAACCAACGAAAATAAATGATGTTACAGTATACAGAATTTAGAACCAGACAGAATGTTTTTAAAATCTAAAAAGGTTAATTGACCTACTTTTCTTCCTCTTTTGGTTTTGGTAATTATCAACAAGTCATCAAATAAAAAGATGTAAACATCTACATTTTTCGTTGTTTCTGAAAGTAAAGCAAAACAAAATGCTTCATCATTGAAGATTGAAGAAGGGCATATGATATATAGATCGATTTCAAAAGGTAGTTTATTATATTTTGATTCGAATCTCTCAACAACATACTTATTGTCCAACTAAAATGGTGAATTTAGAATTAAATTATAGGTTCTTACAAAAAGAAAAAAATAATTAGTTAATATATTGTCTAAAGTGAAGATCACTAACGAGGTAAAGAGGATCCGGAAGTGACGTTTACTTCGTTAACAACATAGAATGGCTGAAGTATAGCCTGTTTGTCTGTGTACTTTCTATGACATATACTGACTTATTAAGGTAGCCCACTACACTAAAAGCTTGTACTCTTTATATACACGTCACAAGATGGCGATTTAAATAGTTTGTGAAATAGCTTGTTTCGATCAGATTGATCGTATAACTTCATAGCTCAGTAGGTAAAGCATCGGTGTGGTCAACCGCAGGTCCCGAGTTCGAATCCGCCAGGGACTTTTGTTCATATTTACTGCGAGAAATTTTTGAAAATCATGGTTTTTTTTTTATTTAAATTTAATATTTTCTACCTTTTTCACATGTATAATTATTATATATCATCATATCTTTCATTATTAAATCATATCGTGCTGTTTTGAGAAACTTTTCCCAGATGTAGTGGACCACCTTAAGGACAAGAAAATTCCTAACACTCACGAACTAGCGTAAGTTGTCCCTCGTGCAGAAGGAGGCGATGTGGACAGGAGAGGAGTGTGGAGCATGGTTGTGATGAAAACGATGAACGTAAGCACTACAAAGATATACAGTATCATTACCTATAAAACTAAGCGACGTTCGTTAATATTAGAAGGTTAAGTGTGAATTTACATGTCTTTGATTGTACACTGCAGTATAAACCTGCCTCTGGAATGTATGTCCTGGGGTCGAGATCCGTTACCGTCGGCCACATTATTTGTTGATGTAGCTCTTGAAGTCGCTTTGTATTTCGTTCCCTTCTCATCTTCTCGTCTAAACATTCTAAAAAAAAAAACAATTTCCCGTTTTCGTTCACATTACTTTTTAAAAGATAAATGCGAATATTCATAGCGTAATATTTTGCATTTGGAAGAAAAATATTTATTAACGATTTCATCAACTTTAAGACACTTTCATATGATACATTTTCTTTTCTTTTACTTACGGAGGGAAATTTCTACTTTGCCAATTGTCAGCGCTAAAATGCTTTTGTCGTAATCTGATGTGGTATATTTCCTAATGTTTGCAAGCAGCAATGGGAGTTTTGTGCAATGCTGCATTGGGGACACTAAGAAGTCATTCAACTGTAACCTCCGGCATCGGGGATCTTGAGAGCACCACTGAAGTAGAACCAAAATATAGCAGACAAGGAATTGGTTTTATCGAAAGGAATATCATGATTTGTACACGTAGCATATATAATTGATAAAATGAAACAATATTCTACCATTAAGACAGCGATACTCTCAGACTGTTATTTAGTTTTAAATAAACGTAATGGAAGGTTGCGTATGTGACGCTAGTCTGATTTGTCGCATTCCATTGCCAACCTCATCATTGTAAAATATAAAGTTGTGGCGAATTGTTTAATTTTAAAAAGCAATATTTTATTCAGAAATAAGTTGATGTTCATATCTACATGCAAACTATGCGTTGGTAAAACGCTTGAGAAAAGAAATTAATCGTTACAATTATGGTGAGTTGTCGAAGAAACTTGTTGTCTCTTTTGAAAATTATGTTAACATGATGCCAGTCTCTCTAACGTCATTTAGCGACATGTTATTCATACACATTGCATGACTTCAGGCCATATATAGATATGTAAGCGTTAGTGCAAGCTCGATAAATTGTATAATTTACAGGTTCTAGACATGCAAGTTTCATTACTGTAGAAATGCTAAATATTATCCCTTTATCCTGAAACCTAGTTGCCCTCTGTATTATGAACGCGTGTGTCATTGGCACCATCTGATACAATTTGCTTCATCAATGTATCCCTACAGGTATCATACATGTACATGCTAGATCTCCAATAATTGTAAAATGATACAGTAGTTGGCTGATTTATAACAAATAAAAGTAAGTTTCATTTTATACGCATCGCAGAATCAACGTTAGCACACCCTCATAACTACGTTCATCTATTCTAGACATATACAATTGCCTGGGATTGAACATGTGGAATTGTTTAGCATTGATAGAATATGCAAAAACCATCGTACAACATATTAAATCATGAAGTTTATGTGTATATCTTTTTATTTTTGTTAATTTGCTGTTGTTGTGTGGTTTGTTTAAATAGATAAAAAAAAAAGAGTTCCATTCGACAAAAAACATGGACGTACAATGGATTGATATAACACTGCATAGGAAATTGTATACAAACGGCGGTGTAATTAAATCAAACTGACAGGAATTAATTGGACATTACCTTTTCAAATTCAACAAAATTCTCATTCTTTCTGAGCCTCTACACATTACTCTAAACATCTTTGAGTATGCTATACAATAGTGTGGTATACTTTCCATCTTTCTGACAGTTTAGAGAAGGCAAGAGCAACAAAACACGCATATTTTTTATACTAGTGAAACCACCAAGGGCACGTGTAACTAATTCCAAGATAGAATATATCATTTTACGTCCGAAACAATTTGGTTGCTTAAAAAGAAGTACAATGTATATTATTTTTGAGGAACCTTTTTTGCGTTTTGAAAATTTGCTACAATCAGGCTTTCAGGACTTTTGGTTTTCACATGTGTCCTAACATAAAAATCTACACATAATCCATTTACATTGAATTAAAACGATACAAGCATTTGATTTTAATTTTCGTTTACAAAATATGGTTAATTTCTAAAATATTCACAAGCTGAAAAGACAAGGGATTGTATTGGGTGATGCAGGCAGGGGTATACTTATCGCAGCGCGTTCTACTAGAGACGACGCGGGCCAATTCCTCAGACCTTCAATAATTCCGTAACAACACTGTAAGTTACCTCTTTACAGAAGGTATAACTAACCTAAAAAAAAATCCAGTAAAATAAATAATTAAGATTTCATTGTATAATTTGACCCTTTCTAGCATCCATTACATAGTATATTCCTTGCGCCTTTGCACAAATCAAAAACTGCATCCTAGTTGGCCAAAAGCAATTATAACATGTAAACCACCCACATTCATCATCCATATCATAAAATATTCAGTTACTGGTTGATGAAGACACCCACGCTAAGATTGCAGATATCATCATATTACTTCCGCGATTCTGTTCTGAGTAGATAAAGTATATATAAAACGTTAAGGGGGTTTCTAATATGTTTTAATATTTTTACTTAAACATTTGTATGGGATAGGTTTTTATATAAACAACATTTTTTCTTAGATTGTTTAATATTGGCTTATTTTGTCTCGGAACAATATAACTGAATGGCTTCTTTTACATATGACATTTGAATCTGATATAGAAACACTTTCACATGCTAAACAGTTATGATTCGAACAAGATTATAATTCGTCAAAATACATTTTTATACAATATCATTTAAGAAGTGATATTATATTCTGAAAGACCAGAGCACCAGACAAAATTTTCAAAATAAACGGAATCTTAACTCCTTGAAAAATAACAATGCAAAGAAAAATTTAAATTTGATTCTGCCAATTTAAAGCGTATCGAAAGAAACGAGATACAACTGAACGCTACATTGTCGGGGGTCTATTTGACTTGTTACATAAACTATAATTACTTACAAACACAGTTCATCCAGATGCTGAAATTTCATTAGGCCTGCAAAACATTAAATGTCCATCACCTGCAGTCTCTTTTAAAGGTTCCATGAACACTGTTACCCAATATAAAAATAAAAGCTATCGTAAATATCATTATATCATGAGTCCTAGGGTTTTTTTCAGTACTTGTCATTAGGAATAAGAGAACATCGGTTTGGATCACGTAGCGTAGTTAAAATATCAAATCGAGCGTAAGTGTATAATATCTATTCATCACCAATATGTTACGGTTGTTCTGGAGCAGTATGGGTCAGTCAGGTTGTCAACAGGGCGATATCGCCTTGCCAATAAACAAATCCGGCTCAGTTCTGATCTTGATGGCGAGTTAAACCCTTTTTAACACTTTCACATAGGATAGTGACATATTTCTTCGTCAAGAATGCCCGCATTAGTAGGGAAAGTCACGAGGTCTTTTCGAAAGAGTCCCAGAAACTTCTCAATATGTGGATAATACCTAAACCAGGACTGTGACGTATCTGCTATTCTATTACAACACCATACAATGGACAATTTTTTTTTAATGTATCGTCAACTTTTACAAGACCAATCTAAACTAATTCTGTCCGAAATAATTTCGCTGAAAGTTTTTGCATGAATGTTACTACTAATAAATTATTTTTTGAATCAGAGTTAAGTTTGAAGGATTGATTCTAAGATTGAAAAAAATCCGGACATATGCTATCGAATTTTCACTAGTCATCTTAAAATTACAAATATTTACTATTGGAATCTATGGGAAATTTTTTGAAACTGCACTAATTTTTTCACATTTTTTTTTCATATAGGGGTTCTATTTCCATGTGATATACTAACTTTAATTGAGAAAGTCAAAACGTTGACGGTGTGGCTTCACCAGGGATTGTGTCAAATTCATCTGTTTCAACACTCAACCCTCATAGCGTAGAAGAATCTAACAAAACCTGAAAACAATTTGATGTTCGTAAGTACCATTTAAGCATTAATGTAAAAGCAAAGATACGAAACAGTGATCCAATCTTGTAAGTCCTAAAGATTAGAATACAAAAAACAAAGAGTTGGGCTAAACATTGGACCCCTGGAACAGTACCAGAGTGGCGGCCAGGTGCCCAGAGGAGTAAGCATCCCCTGTTGACCGGTCACAACTGCGTAGCCAATAGTCTTGATCAGGTAAACGGAACAATTCCGTAGTCAAATCAGGTGAAGTAACGGCCTACACAATGGTTATGAAACACATCAGACACAATTTGACTCAAGTAGCAGTCAATATAATAAACTAAAGATGTTTATAACGATCATCAGAATCACGAAATGTACTGCCTTTACAAACCGTGACTGTTAGAAACCCCTGCGACAACAATTTGTCTGTAAGTAGGCGTGCCTAGATTAAAAAACTGATATCGTACGCAGAACAATCGGCCGTGCGTTAATCGAATAAGTTAGAGACATACACACCAATATGCAGTGATGATGGAAATATGGCTACAATTTAACATATGGGAAGATTGGCGATGAGAAGCTGAAATCGTCCCGTTTGTCATAAAGTTGAGTAGTTAGTTCGCCGTTAATGTCAAATTTTCAATAAGGATATCCAATACTAAGCAGACAAGCGATACTCTGTGGTTCCCTTTCATCTTCTAGTTGTTGGTATATGAATCGACATACTGAATGGAATCATATTATTGATAGATAAAATCATAATATATCAAAGTCGAATAAAGGCCACCGCCTAGAGATTTCTTTCTTTTCATGTAAGAAGCTTTTGAATGAAATTCTGTCATAAGAATATAAAAATAGGTCAGCTAAATAAAGGAGATAATTTGTGCCCATTGGAATTCCAACTAGACTGTTGGAAGACCTGATTGCCCAAAAAACTACAAAGATATCAATGAGGACACTCCAGCCATTGCTTTAATATCAACATTCAGAGTAACTTGTGTGTGAATTCTTAAGAATCACACTTCATAATCCACATAAACACTACTGATAAAGATTTAAATTAGCATTTGAAAAACACAAGTTATGTGCTTCATTAAAGACTTCAAAAAAATAAAACAGCTATTCAAAGTCATACGCTCTCGAGTTAAAACTCGTCCCGGGAATAATTTTTTTTAAGGATGGAAATCAAATCCTTGCCCTTGAGTTACCACTAGGGTTAGTATTTAGCTGAAAAACTGATTTCAGTGTACATGTACATAGTACATCCGTAACACTGAAAAAAAAAAAATCGAAATTTGTATCCTCCAGTACCCATGCGGCACTCAGATCGCTTGCTGTATTTCTTGCAAAGAAGAATGATGTGTAAATTTACGACACTTAACCTGAGATTGGTTGACGTCAATATACACGTGAACAACCGCGCTAAGTAGGAAGCACAAACAACAAGCAATCATAGAGCTCTGACAGCGCCAAATTGTGCGACCAATGTTAAAAGTACTCTGATTAAACTCAGGAAAAAATTTCTTTGTAACTGCTCTAAAAACCAAGTTGTATTTAAATGTACTACAGTCCATCTCCTTTTCACTACCGTCAACATAGTATCAAATTTACATTTGCTATACATCTTAATAAATTGGCCGTTTATTCTTCGCTTTGCTTAAGCTTGTAAACCTGAAGTTACTGCAGTTCAGTTAGTCAGATTCCGCTATAAAGATGTGGCTGTCTGGCGCAATAATTGAAATGTATTTCCCTAGACAGATTTAATATTCACATCTTCACGCTGCCTTTATTACGTTGACTATGAACGTGCAATCAACTCTAGACATACATTGGATGTTAACAAAATCTAAGTTCTTTCAACTATATATAAGGACATTTCAATCACTTTCTCCACTTTCTGTAATGATTCTTTTGAGCTGCCAAACTTACATGTTTGAAGGACCATGAGAATGTCTATCAGGGAAAACACGCACTCGCTGTGACGACCAGCTCCCATGATTGCCTTTCGCCTTTTGACGTTCTGCATGGGAATGTATTAGCGGTGTTCTCTCATTTTCTGCTTCTCGCAATCAGGTACAGGACCAATGGAATCGACTGAAAATAAAAGTGATTCTATACATCTTACTATTTGATAAGGTGATTGTTCCGCCTTGTTGAGTACAGAAGAGACAAAACTTAATACATTGTATTAAGAATTCTGAGAGAGAACCTCCCCTCACCCCCCCCCCCCATAAAACAGTAAAGATTTAATAAACAAACATACCAAAAAAATCACAGTGCATTTTTGGCTGATTATGTATCTAAATACTACGGTAAAGGCAAAGATAACGAACATGCATTCAATCTTGTAAGTCCAAATTAGAAACACAAAAACAAGAGTTGGGCAAACCACGTATCCCTGGACACACAGAGGTGGATCAGCGCTGGCTTAGGAGCGAGTAACATCCCCTGATTTGAGCGGTCACACCCTACCGTGAGCCCATTTAGTCATTGATCAGGTAAACGGACAATCCGTAGTCAAATCAGTGTGTGAAAACGGACTGTACATGTAACGAATGGCTATGAAACACATCAGACAGCATGTATATATGTAAAACCAACTTTTATTTGCGATTACTTCATCTCTCGATACCA
>CAJDSM010042547.1:0-16934 GCA_903981925.1 Ostrea lurida | reverse complement strand
CAGACCAGCGATACGTTCTCTTCTGGTGCTGAGCTCTTGACTAGATATTTGGTGGTTGCCAGACTCAGCACTTGTTTCCTTTGTTTGAATGCTCTTATTTGTAGTTTCATTCCAAACGAGGTCCCTTGTCACAGCAGGTGTGGCACGATAAAGACCCCTCCCTCCTTAAGGCCGTAAGGGCCAAGCATAGGCCTAAATTTGGCATCCATTCACCGGCAATGGTAACGCTAGTCTCTATACGAGTGAACATTTCTTTCGCGGGACGTTACACGACGATCAACCAACCAACCAAACGACACAGTCATATGTCATATTGTACATTTTGAATTTACTGGAGGGGAGTAAATACAAAATTTACAATATGAAAAATTTGCTTCATATTGGATTTATTCAAGTAAATTAAAAATTGGATATATTGACACTATCAGGTACATAGCTTACAAAATTATCTTTGATCGAGTTAATATATATAAACGTATCGATATTATACTTTATTATGTCGCTTCATTCCACGTATTGTGGAAAACGTATGGAAATGCTTACGGTGGTATTGGAGAATTTGCTCTCTGAAAACATATCGCAGTAACAGAACAATTTTCCAGATAGAGTAGATGCTACACCTCTGCAAGAGTAAAACATTCCACATCTCAAAATATCTCCCAAGGGTAACACGATAATAGACCATATGCGACGTTTGACCGTTTTTGTATAGCCTACTTCAAATACATGTAGTTACATTAAAAAAAACCAACTACAAATCTAAAAAAATTAAATGTTGATCGGCAAGAATATTTGCTATCATTACGAAAAACCTGCCTCATTCATTTCATCCCCGATCTAACAATGCGCTAATTCATTAGTGGTAATATCGTGTATAATTTAAGACAACGACCCGTCAGTCCGATGGCCTGTTTAATTTTTGCATCTAAATAAAACTCGTAGTGCACAAATTAGGAATACGATATACATCCCCCCTAAAAATGATATTATGATGGTAGATTATACGTATGTACACTACTATAATTAACAAAATATTTTGATTATTTTATTTTCTGTTAACGAAGTTTACTATCGTGAAAACTTTGATAATCTAATTTTTTGTGGGAAAAAATTTAAAACTTGGTTTATTTCAATAATAAAACATCTTCTGCTGTCAGAACTGGGTATCTATAATGGTTAAAGCTTTGGCATCTTGATCAGCTATGAAAAAACGTTGATATTCTAGTTGTCAATAATGTATTTTGCTGGGGCATATGATTATAAAAAAGGGAAAGAAATTACTCAGTTTTTACTACATTTGCATGCTGCATGTACATGTATGTGGAAACAAAATTTTTCTATAATTAGAAAAACTAGGATCTTTTTCCGCTTTCGCTATGAAGGGTACCTTGTTTAGATTTTAGCAGATTAATTTGTAAACTGAAAATTGTTTGCTTTTCTTTCAGATATAGACTTGAATTCAGCACTCTTCATCTGGATAGTAAGACATTTCTTGGAATCATAAAACTAGCTTTCTCAGAAAGTTGTTTTGATAGTAAGTATAGTGGAATATAATTGTTTTTGCGGAATTCTATCACAGCTGCAAATATATAATGGAAAGATCAAAGGAATGCCAGGGTCCGTATTCTGCAATATACACTGTACCTTCATATGTAATTACTAATTATGGAGAAAATTATGTATCTCCAGCTCATTTGCGCTTTGTGTTTTGCTAATATATCATTAAGTCGGGTAACTGATTATTCAATTTTAGATCAATGAAAGTAAATATACATGTACTTGTATTTTGCAAATGACAGAAGAATATTTGTCATTCAATATAAATCAATCTGCATTCCAAGGCCTATACACAAGTAAACAAACATAGCAATGCACAGACAAGTTTAATCCTCTTCCACTTAAATGTAGATTTTTTTCAACATCAAACATGAAAACTTGAAATATTTTTCAAAATATTTCAAGTATACCCTATCATCAACAAAAGCAATCCTGAGGTCTAGTTCATTTTGGAACATACATGTATATATCTTAGGTAGCACCTTTTCATATGTAAATCATTCTTTACAAAAAAATCTTTTTATTTTTCTTTTCAGATTCATCAAATACAATCATACATGTACCTCTGGATTTCACACAGGAACATAACACGCATCTTTCACCAAGTGTCTTCATGGTCATCGCAATCCTCGTGATCTGTCTCTTAGTTTTATTTATTATATCACTAGGTAAGTGGTTTCGCCTATTTTTTAATTCTCACTTCAGTTCATAAGTATGAAGGAGAATATTGCTGAAAATCACTTACAAGCACCCATATATTCTCATATATCTATCATATTTATTGTATATAAATCTTGTCAACGATGTAGATTATCGATATTTGTTGGGGGTTTTGTTTTCGCAGTGTGCAGCATGATATAAGACGCGGCTGCATCGAAAATTTGGTTTTTTAAAAATAACCAACAGTTGAGTCCTATACATTTCTTAAATGGCCATGATTTTTTTTTCAGGTTAGATGACAGTAGGGATTGTTCGAATTTCGTGCTTATATATAGAGGAGAGGCGAGAGAACGTGTTCAAACAAATCCTTAATTTACAATATGAAATATCCTTTACATCAAAAGGGTTCACTGGTTTCATAGTACTATAATTTTATTGTAGGAATTGTCAGGAAAAGACGGCGGTTTTGCCTATATTACAAGTCGCTGACGCTAATGACAAAGAAGTGTCGATTCACGATTTTTAGCCACAAAGACAGTTGAAAAATCGTTGGAGAACATTTTAACTGAAGGGAATCCACATTATCGATGGTTATTGCCACCGATTAATGAAAGGAACGATGGTTGATATAGACAAATCGCAAATTCAAATAACATACGTAAGTGTTTTCGATAAAATACTTTGGAAATTTAGTTGCGATAGCCATGACAAAGTAACAAAACTAGCTGAATAATAGCGCTTTTTATATCATTTCTTCAGCTTGCTGAAGAGGGCGTTGGAGAGGTATTCAGAGGGATTTTATTGGAGAAGAAAGAAATGGGAAAACACTGATTTGCCATAAAGGTTAGAATATTATTGATAACACTTCTCATGAATCACTATGATAATTTCAGTACATATTTGTACATTGTTCCTAACAACAATTCTTTGAATTTGCACATGGAAGTAGTGTGACAGCTGAAATTTATATCTAAATATTTATACTAGAGAGTGTTTAAATCTTGTAAATCCATTATTTATGTAGAATTTGATCAATAATTATTATTCAAATCAGGTATCGTGACATAAAGAATTCTATACACCTACAGAATGACTTTGACTTGGGTCTCAATTTTAGAAGTCTTCGTAAATTAGAAATAAAAGGAGAGTGAACATACACTTTTGTAAAACTTAATAGATGGTTTCATTTATCCAAAATACATGCTTTATCCATAAATGTGCAACAAACCTGCGCACTTGAGAACATTGAACAAAATTCAGCTTGTAATTAAAATGTGTTTTTTCCCTACAGCCTTTTATTTCAGAATAAAGAATGGATAGTTATGGGGAAAGCTCAATAATCACATACAGTAGATTACAAGAAACTGTTACTTTTCAATTTTCTTTTATAGAGATTATCAAAAAGTGCTGATCAACAATCCCAAGACGATTTTTTACTTGAAGCTTTAATATTATTGTAAGTGTAAGCTTTCAATAATTACTTTCTACAGTTTAATCATTTATAAATAATGTACATAACATTAAAATAATCGCGCACAATGGCCTATATCGCTTTTATTTCATACAAACTACTTTTGCAATTATTGAATGAAAACAGATCAAGCTAAACCCATGCATTGCAGCAGTTCACAATTTGTTTATGAAATTGCAAAACATTATTAATTCATAAATGACATTGCTGATTGTTTTTCTAGCAAATTTCAACACAAAAACATAGTGAATTGTCTTGGAATTTCCTCATCAAACGGAGTTTACATGATTCTACTAGAGTTGATGTTGGGTGGAGATCTGAAAACATTTCTTCGTAACACAAAGGATAAACAGGTATATCTTTGAATTGTATGTCATTTAGCGGCCGCTGTAGGCTAATGGTTAAGGCGCTCTCTTACCGACAGGGAGACCCAGGTTCGATTCCGGATTCCAGCTCCGCGTCAAACCTTTAAAGGGGCATGGACAAGTTCTGAGCTAAAAAAATTCAAATTTTAGATTTCCATTTTTAATGTTTACAATGCTCACTTAGGGTATTTCTAATGGTCTGCAAAAGTTTGAACGTCATTTGTTGAGGTACAAGTGAGATACAGCACTTACAATTCATCACTATGTAAATAAAGCTTGAGTCATGTGTTTATTTACCTACATTGCATATACTAGTATACGTTCCGTTTAAAGCAGATTTTTTCATATTACAAGTTCATTCTGAACACTGTTAAACAGTTCCTAGTGATTCTCACATCTCATTTTGTTTTAAATATGGTATTTTCTGTGAAGCAGTTTTTATGTAAACAAAAACAAGGCTCGGGCCTTGTTTACATTGTGAAGAATTGTAAGTGCTGTATCTCTCTTGTAACTCAACAAATGACGTTCAAATTTTTGCTGATCATTAGAAATACCCTAGGTGAGCATTGTAAACAATAAAAATGGAAATCTAAAATTTGAAACACGTATAGTATCTACTTGTACATGGGTAAACTTTTCGTATAGGACGTAAAACACGAAATATGTTGCAATACACGTAGCTTGTTATCGTAAATTCGCGTTCGCTCAGTAATATTATTGTAATTTTGACCATTTGCCATACGTTATATCAATATGCCGGTCTACCATATGATTACAAATCTTCGGTTGCAGTGTCAGATATTATTAATAAAACATACTGTGGAATCATCATTTTCGTGGGGGACTAATGTTCGTGGATTCGTGGTCACCCTTACCCACGAATTATGTTTCCACCGAACATGTTTTATTTCCTTTTGTTATGCCGTTCGCATTATCTATCAATTACCCACGAAATTACGTCCCCACGAAACAGCAAAATTTTGGTTACCCACGAACATTGGCCCCCACGAATTAAAATGATTCCACAGTATGTCGAAGTGACATTTATTCCACCATATGAAAACTGTAACAAAACAGTTGCTCAACACAATAATAGTATCCTGGAGCAAATTTGTTATTCATCCAAACATGAAAAACATTTTTTTAAATTGGTTTTTCGTTTTATTTGTAGACACAAAAATCGACTTTGAAGATATCAGAGCTTCTGCGTCTCGCAAGTGATATTGCATGTGGATTAAACTATTTGGAATCGCTTCATTTCGTTCACAGGTGATAAAAGTTTTAAATAAAGAGTACATATATCAGTGGTATCTAAACAAAGAAAGTAATGTGCATGACCTTGTTTACGATTACAAATTATCACTAAGTCATATGTTGACTGATTTGTTTCATACCCTTTGTTAGCCTGTCATTTTCGTACTAGATTTGACGACGGGTAACCCCGTTTACTTGTTTCGACTACGGGCTCACGGCGGATGTGACCGGTCAGCAGAGGATGCTTACTCCTCCATGCCACCTGATCCTACCTGCGCTTTTGTCGGAGGTCCGTTTTGTCCTACACTCGATATTGTATATATGTTTTTGGGACTATGATTACATTTAACACATTGTTATATTTTCCCTCACTTCGTTCGTCCGAATATAAATTAATGATAACTCATGTATAGGAATGCTGCTCGCTAGAACATATTTATTAATCTTTTTCATCCAACACTCCACAATACAAAACGCTAAGAATTTACAGGTAAACCTGAACCAACTTAACCTGTCCTAGCGAGCGGTAGAATGCCTCGAACCTTACGGACTACCTATTTATATCACTGAACCACGTGACTACCCTAACTACCACCCAAACACAGCCAAGCATAATATTAATTTACTTCGCCAATTTATATATACATTATTTTGGTTTGACAGAGATGTTGCTGCACGTAACTGCCTGTTAACAAATTTGGGACCAAACAGAGTTGCTAAATTGGGCGATTTTGGTATGGCCAAAGATATCCTAATGTAAGTGCATATTTTACTAAATATTTTTCTCGTTGACTTCAATTTTAAGAATGTCATGTGACGTAATAAAGAATTTTATTAACCCTTTTCTATAGGAATGCCTATTATAGAAAGGAAGGGACAGCTTTACTTCCAATACGATGGATGCCACCGGAAGCTTTCTTGGAGGGATATTTTTCCAGTAAATCGGACGTTTGGTAATTATATTTGTTTGCTTTACGTCCCTTAAAATAGTTTTCACTGACTGAGAGACGTCAGCAACTGTAGATGAAGTTTTACAAATTTATTGTCATGCATGCCACTCGGGGCCGCAGCAGTGAGAGTTCCATATCGTAATGTTGCTTGCCATGACACAGGGACTTGGTTCTTTAAGGACTCATCCGAAAGAACCATTACTCTTGCTTCCAAATGCCCAGGTTTTGTGACGCAGCCACTACATGTACCTATTTTTGGTACTTGAGATGACACGGTCAAATTAGAAGCAAGGCTTTAACCCACAACCTCCTGTTTACAATTAAACGCTTAACTCAACGACAGAGCCAAGGGTGTTCGTGACAGTAGTATTTGGTGATTGTGGTAGTAAGATATGTATTCGTGTGAAATATCACTTATTTTTAATGCTGTGGTCATTTCTCAAAAGAGGCCTAAAAAGGGAGTAACCCCAATCTAGTGTAGAACACTAGTACAACCTATCTATTAATCAATACGAGCATGCTCATTAATATACTCCCGTGTTCAACATATGCTTCTGCTTTATTTGTATGCAAAATACTTGGTCATTTAAAGGATGTATATGAATTAAAGAGGCATAGACGCACTTTGAGCTAAAAATGTTCAATTTTTATTTTTCCAATTCTTAACTAGCCAGAATATTTTTAATGGTCAGAAAAAATTGAATGTTAGTTGTTGAGTTACAAGTGGGATACAGCACTCACATTTCTTTGTCATGTAAAGGCTCAAATGACTTGCTATATGAGTGAAATGTTCTCGAGAGGGACGCTAAACAATATGCAACCTATCAACCTTTAATTTGTCATGAGGAATGGTCGTGTAAAGTGTTGAAAAGTCATACGTTTTGATTTGATTTCAGAAGTTCTTACTAGAATTTTTATTTTTTTATTTTTTAGAATCCACATTCGATTTACACCACTCCTGCATATGTTGTTGTACTTTATATCTAAAGTTTCTAAAGTTAATATTTTTTTTGCGGAGCAAAGATAAAGGCTTGGTAGAACATGAACTGGATCCAGCAATGTATATGTATCTTTGTTTGTAAGGTTTTTTGTGAAGTTTTGGAATCCAGTATAGGTACGGTAGCTCATATTCATCTGTCCCATTGACGGATATATTAAAAATTTTAATGTTGAAAACTGAAACATAGATTTGAAAAGAACAGTTGAAGTACGATTACCAAATGTGGAATTAATGTCAAGTACGTTCAAAATGTAGTTGTAATAATGAGCCATACAAACAAAGACGATATTTTTACAAGCTTTGTCAGCTGGATCAAGCATATTCCTTATGTAACCTTTCTAATTTTTATTCAATTGTACAAAGTAGGTAATCTTAAAGATTTTTTTTCTCCCTTTACATTAGGGCTTTCGGTGTTTTGATGTGGGAAATATTCACATCTGGATTTATTCCTTATCCAGGCCTTCAAAACAATGCAGTGATGACATTTGTTAATAAAGGCGGTCGTTTAGAAATGCCTGCGCTTTGTACTCAATCAATGTAAGTAAAATAGTTCTTCATCACCTAATGTGCATTTGTCTGGAGTATGAACACCATTATATAACATTCTGAAAAAGAAAATTAATCTTTGTAGATATGATCTAATGTGCTTTTGTTGGCAAAGTGACCCGATGGAAAGGCCGTCATTTCAAACTGTATACAGATTCCTTATTATGACTCATAAGGTAATGCTTACTCGAAGTTTTAATTCAAATGCACAAGACTGTAATGTGTTTCCTAAAATGGCTTCAATAATGGGCTTGAAATTGACACTATCTCTATGCACAACTTTCATAAGTAGGATTGACGTCTTGCATATTTTGAAAAAAAATATTTTCTTATGATACGCCTTTCGTAGAAGGGACATATTTTGCTTTACAAATCTGAAAGTCACTCAATGAGAAATCATGTGAACTCATAAAGCGAAATGACGAAAATAAGAAAAATGTCAAACATGATGGGTTTGACATAAGTAGAAATTTAGAATTTCTATTTGAAATTTCTCAGTTGCAGAGAATGTGATTCGGTTTTCTTTAATATTATGGTTCTTCTGATAGCCTTTGAATAATAATGTTGACTAAAGTTTTATTCATACAAACGAATAAGTGATTATTTTCCTTTTGATAGAGTTGTAATCATTGTTTTCATTTTGCTCGGTTACAGAAATTTCAAAATGAAGAGTCTATGTCTGATGATAAGTGTACTGATGACAAGTCGTCACCACGATACTGTTCCAAAGTCTTTAATGAAGAGGAAAGTTCACCATTAATGTTAATAGACGAAATATGCAGAGGAGGAATGTGACTTCACAGTTGTACTTGTCAATATGTAGTGAATAATATTTCCTCTTGAATGCAATGCAGTTGTGAACAATGCACATGTGAATTCTCATAAATATATACCGTATAGTGCGTCTATTTTAACAGCTGAGAATTCTGACAACTGAACATAGAATGACAATACAAATTATCATTCTTAGGTCACCTGAGTCCCTTACGTGACATATTGCAATCGGTACTCGTCCATCGTCGTGCGTTTTTCATTAACAATTCTGCATGTTCAACTTCTTGAAAACTACAAGGCCAATTGTTACCATTTTTGGATTGAAGCATCTCAGGGATAGGGGGGAATGTAAATTGTGAAATTTAAGAGATTACCTCCCCTAGAGGTTCATGGGCGTGACCACTTATGCAAAACAACCCACCATATTTTCAACAACAAAATCTTCTCTACTCCCACACAGGTGGGAGAAAAAAGAAATGCATGTTTATGATGTTCATAAAGCCCTCTGCCAAAATTGTGAAATTACAATGTAGTGGCTCCTGGGTCCAGGGATTCGGACTCTAGAGCAAGACCAATACATTACGTCTTAGAAAATCTTCTTGTCCACTTTCACATTAGTGAGTGATAAACTGAATGTATTGTTGTGATGCCCATAAATGCCTCTATCTAAATTGTGAAGTTCAAGGCCTCTGAGAGAGGGGTTCAGGTTCTAGAGAGGGGCCAGTGTGGCCATATAGAGAAAATATATTAAATTCTTAGAAAGCCATCTCTACTCCCATATATACTTGAGAAAAAAATTTTGAATGCTTGATTGTGATGTCCATATAGCTCTCTATCTGAATTGTGAAAATCATGGCCCATAGGTAAGTGGTTCTGACCCGTTGGGGACAAAATAGCCATACAATGAAAATGTATTCACGCTTAGAAAATTTTCTTCTCTATTTTCATATATACATGAGAAAATCTAATTGCATGATTATGATGTTCATAAAGGCATCTATCAAAATTGTGAAATTCATGACCCCTTGGTCCTAAGGTAGGACCAATGTGACTATAAAGTGAATATGTTTTAAAACTTAGAAAATCTTCTCCGCTTTCATAGATGTTTGAATAAAAATAAATACATGGTTATGATATCCATAAAGCCCTTTATCGAAATTTTGAAATTCATGGCCCCAGGGTCTGGGGTTCAGATACTAGGTTGTGCCAATATGGCTATATAGTGAAAGTCTTGGAAAATGATCTTTCTATTCTCATATATAGTGGAGAAAAACTAAATGCATGATTATGATGTCCACCAAGCCCTCTACTTAAATCGTGGAATTCATGGGTCAGGAGTTCAGACCCTTGCATAGGGTTAATAGTGTCATTTAGTGAACATGTATTAAATCTTAGAAATCTTAATAAAGCGTGAGGGGTGTTAATATAATTTATATGCCTCAAACTTCCATTTGTATCCCTCGGAATCTTCGATTTCGTGGCAGAAAGTTTTTGGTCTGATTGCCTGTTTGTCTGCAAACCTTTTAACATTGGTCATAACTTTTGAATAGTAAGTATAAAATGGCGAAGTAACAAAGTATTAATGTTAAAGTAATGAGGCTTTCATATTTCACATGTGTATTCCTTATGACAAGCCCTTTCCACTGGTAGCAAAATTTTTACCTCCTGAGTTTGACCCAACTTTTCAAAATCTTTAACAATGGTCATAATATTTTAATGGTAAGAGCCAGGGCTTTCATATTTCACATATGTATTCCTTATGACAAGTCCTTTCCACAGGTAGCAATATATTTGACATCTTGACCTTGGACCAACTCTCCAAAAACTTTAAAATTGGTCATAGCATTGAATGATAGGGTGAAAGGACTTTCATATTTCACATGTGTATTCTTTATGACGCGCCATTTCCACTGAAAGCAAAAATTTTTTACCTCCTGACTTTGATCCATTTTTCAAAAACTTTAACATTGGTCATAACATTCGAATGTTAAGAGATAGGACTCTTATATTTCTCATGTATATTCCTTATGATACGCCCCTTCCACTGGTAGTACTATCCGTGGGCATCAGTGTTTCACAAGCACACCTTGTGTCTGCTTGACTGTGTAATTCAATAGGAATTCTATGCATATTTTGAAAGATGATAAAGACTCCATATTGAAAACTGTGTGAGCTATGACACTCAGGTGACTGTTAAGACCTATGGGCCTCGTTAAAAATGCATAGTGGTAGATCAATACCAACGGGTATTTCTCAAAAGTGATATATTTTTATGATATACACCAAACAGGAATATATTTTAAACAAACATTACAATGCATCATTTCATTCATACATACATGTATTATATTTGGATCATAAGGTACCAGCCCTATTTTTCAAATTCGTATTGTCTACAGAAAAATTCTGCAGAAAAGTGTGTAATATTTCAACAAATCATCTGATTACCTGACTAGATTTGATTTGCTATATCAAATTAAAAACACCATTGAAATGGCAACACCTCGATAGGAAACTTGAACAGTTAGCTTATAGCACTATCCAAGAGCATATCTCTAATATATATAATATCCAGTCTCTGTTTTTATAACATTTTCCATCTCCTTGCTCGCCTGGGTTTTGGACAAGAAAAAACATTCCTCTTTCAATGGCTTGTATGATCAATATTTTGGTAAAGCTGAAGTATCTTTCGATTAGTTTTTGATTTAAAAAAGGGGTGGGGCTCTACAATATACATTTATTGTGTACATAATGTATAAAGGATCCATAGATTAGACGAATGTACAACTGATTATGATTGAAAGCTCCGTAAGTTTGTCATCATAACAAGTTGTTTAGTTTAGGGCAAAGAATATTGTGATATGTATTTTATTCCGGTATGTTGATGAAATAAATCTTTTATATTCGTAGATATGAAATTGTTATAAGTAATATGTGCACGGACAAATACGGTGCAAAATTGTACTTCGTCATTCTTTTATTTCTCAATGTATACAAAAGTACCATCTAACAGATTACTCTTGGTAGACCACTTACAAAAAAGTTGTTGCAGGGGTTTCAATAATCACGTTTAGAGGCAGTATTTCGCAAATTCTATGGTTGTTATAACGATCTAGTTTGCCAGTATGGCCTACCATTGGGTCAAATGCTGTCTGATGTGTTTTGTACCAATCGTTAAGCCGTTCCTTGTACACTGATTTTGACTACGGATTACTCCGCTTATCTGATCAGGACAATGGGCTCACGGCGGGTGTGACTGGTCAACAGGGAATGCTTACTCCTCCTAGACACCTGATTTCACCTCTAGTATATTCAGAGATCCGTATTTGCCCAAATCTTGTTTTGTATTCTATCTGGGACTTATCATTGCCATCATCGACAGACTTCAAGAGTAACTTCATCACAGGTGATTCCAACCTGACAGGTGAGAAGTTGACTGTTGAAAAATGAAATATTCATTGATGAAAAAATCTATTTCCTTGAGGATTTTCATATTCGTTAGGGATTTAAAACAATTTTATGGGAATATTTAAAAAATCATATTTGCCTTTACATCACAATGGACTCGAAATAAAAGACACTGCAGACTAACAACTAAACTTTATGACAAACAGGATGATTTCAGCTTCTCCATTGTCATCTTCCCGTATAAGTAGAATTTTAGCGAGACGCAAATTTAACAGGGTCTTTTTTCCATAAAAAGTGGTATTTTCTTTTAGCGATAAATAATTTAAGCGATTTTATAATTTATTATTTTAAAAAGCTCTACCGATGATTTGGAATGAATTGTTAGCGATCTCGAAACCCTGGCTAATAATGCCAAAATTAAATTCTCGCTAAAATCTGCTTATACAGTATTTATATAGAAAATTTCATTATAGCCTGCATATGCCCAAACTCGAGGATACTAGCATAATTAAGCATATAAGAATGACTAGTTATCTTTTTCAGTCCGTCCTCGACACATTTGAGCCTGGTTTTTGCATTGTAACAAAAACACTATGGTATCGAACGCTTATACTGGAAACAAGTATTCGCATGATCAGAAGCTAATTTGTGATCATGTAGACTGATAAAGATCACAGGTTGCATCACTTTCAATGACGATACAGCAGATGTTGTGAAAACCTCTTAGTGCGATTGATAGTAAATACTCGTATTGCTGCACTCGACTTAGAGTCGAACAACATTCCGATATAAAGCCAAAGATAACGAACATTGATCAATCTCGTAAGTCCCAAATAGAATACAAAAACAAGAGTTTGGTAAACACGGACTCTGGACGCGCCAGGGGTGGGATTTGTTGACTATGAGGAATATGCATCCCCTGTTGACCGGTTACACCCACCGTGAGCCCATCTTGATCAGGTAAACGGAGCAATCCTAGTCAAATCAGTGTATGACAAACGGCTCAACAATTGCTATCAAACACACAAGACAGCATTTGACCCAATGGAAGGTCATACTGGCAAACAAAATCGTTATAACGACCACTGAATTTACGAAATGCTGTCTTGACTATCAAATTGGAATCATAACGATGTTACCCAAAAATGTCATATTGTCATACGTATACATACATCGAGGACGAAACTACTGAACAAGATTATCTTATAGATTAAGTTTAAGCTGGTAATACTCGTGTTTTCAAAAATGATATAGTAGTAAATGTCAACAGAAAATGTACTGTTTTATCAGGACGTTTGCGTGGATTGGATTTCCTTACTTGACATTTACACTACATGCAGATAAAATCGTGGCAAACAATTTACATTGATACTTCGTTATAGCGCAGTGTGATGCATTATTGACTAGTGCTGATTGTAACGGGGACCAGTACAGATGTTTTCGCAAACGTCCTCCATCCCTTAAATGGTGTATTTGTTTTTTTTTATTCATGAAAGTCAAATTGAATGCTTCGACAAACATGCATCTTACATTAAAGCTGTTAAAGCTGTAGAAATTTCAGTATGTCCATCATTTGTGAGATAGTTGTATACGATAACGATAAAGCAATAATCAAACGAACATACTCATGCTCGTCATGATATGTACTCATGCCTATGAATTTAAAGTTATAAGATCACTTGACGAAACAAGAATATTTTGCATAATTATACCCCGCTCCGAAGGAGAGGGGGCATACTGCTTTGCCCCTGTCCGTCATTCCGTCCGTCCCACCTTTTTGTCACATAATTCTCAGCAACCATATATATATACAGGCTACTATATTTTGCATGAAGCTTTATTTAGATATGATGTTTGTGGGATGCACTTCAGATTCATCAGATATCTACTTCCTGTTTGTTGAGAAATTGGAATTTTTCAAATACAAATGCTCATATACTACAATGTCGTCAACATAATTCTCAGCAGTATGTATCACAGCTACTGATATGTTTGCATGAAGCTTAAATTTAGGTATGGTGTATTGTCAATATGCTATACATTTTCAAATTTATCGGACATCTACTTCCTGTTTGCCGAGAACTGTTTCATATATAGTGCCCATATACAACATTTTTCGTAACATAATTTCTCACAACTATGTATTACAGGCTACTGATATTTTGCTACTGATATTTGCATCGAACCCTTATATAGGTATGATGATGATCATTGTATGAATTTCAGATTCATCGACACTTCTTGCAATACCACACAAGTACTTCTGAAGTAGAATTATGATCGAGCTCATAATGCCTGGGTTTCATAGATGATATTTATGTAGTCTTGGAGACTCATTCTTTCCAACTACCGTTGGTAATTCCTATGGTATATAATTTGTGCCCCCTCCACTTAATTGGCAGACTATTCTTATGTTCATATGAAGTAGAATTTTGTACAAAAACCTGTATATGGGATAAAACAAAAAACACTTCTCCGTGTCTTCAATCGATTACATAAGGTATGTAGATGAATGTCCTTATAATTAACAATCAATAATCTTTATACAAATTATGTCCATTTGATTATATCCTGACGAAACTCGAAATAAAGACACACAGTAATATTGAAATGCGAAGTAGACAAAGTTATTAAAAACGTCAATCATTCGTCCCAAAAAAACAAACATACAGCCAAATCGCAGTGTAGAGAACACGGACCTTCGCAATCAAGAGCGAGGCAGTTCAGTGCCATGGGGGAAGTAAGCATGCCTCTTGTGCTGACCAATCACACCGCCGGTGAGCCCCCGTAAGTCAAAACAAGGTAAACGGGATTACTGTTGTTCAAATTCTAGTACGAAAATGACAATCTAACAAATGGTATGAACCAAATCAGTCAAGCCATCAGTACTTAAATGATAAATTTGTTAATCGCAAACTAAGTCATTATTAGGCGACGTAGAATTTGCGAAATGATGACGTTTAACACGAGATTTCGTTACTACCTCGTAAACATCAACTTTTTAGTTACGTAGTTTGGCCTCGCGTTTAAAACGTCCTCATACTGCTGACATGTTCTTGCGTATCTAATTAAAACTGGAGCATACAACACCACAAGCAAGGTGGTCAGTGCTGTAATTAACATACATAAAAAGGAAAGTTGACGAATTGCCAAAGTTAAAGTCATCACGTTTTATTCATATCTAAATGCTGGTTGATCATTTTCGTGCCATTAGATGTCAATATTAAGTAAAATATCCAGATTTACGAAAGCAAATATGTCGTTGTTGTGGTGTCCCTATTAGTTCTCGGTTCGTTGAAATATATCATATAGACATACTTATGAAAATTCTTATTTTAATTTGATCACACCATCATCAATAATCTATATTGAGGTAGGATTGAAGGACAGCGGCAAGGTTTTTGTGTTTGTGAACCAATTCTGCTGTCGTATGAATATTAAAAAATAGAGTCTGCCATTTTACACTTGATTTTGAATGACGGATTACTGCCGTTATCTGATAAGTTGACACAATGGCGCCCCACGGCGGGTGAGACTGGTCCACAGGTGATGCATTACTCTCCTACGACACCTGATTCCACTTCTAGTATAGTCCAGGATCGTTATTGCCCAACTCTTTGGTTTTGTTTCCCCTATCTTGGGACTTGTATCTTTTTTGCCTTTTATTGATTGCACATCATCGAACAGACTTCAAGAGTAAACGTTCAATCAACAGGGTGATCTCCACCTTGACAGTGATAAAGTTGACTGGTTGAAGGAAATGAAATTTCCATTAATTGAAAAAAAAGACGTTAGAATTTGTTAGTCTGTCGTTAGCAGATTTAAAACGAGTTTACGGGAATATTTTAAAAATCATCTTTGCATTTGCATCACATGGACTCCCGAATAAAAGAACCAAACCAAGCAACAACTAAATCTTATGACAAACAGGATGATTTTCAGCTTCTCCAATCGTCATCTTACCGTATAAGTATGTATTCTAGCGAGACACAAATTTAGCGGGGTTTTTTTTTCATAGCAAAGTGTATTATTATTTTGGCAATAAATAATTTTTAGCGATTTTAATAAATTTATCATGTTTGAAAAGCCTACCGCATTGATTTGGAATGAAATTTGTAGACGATCTCAAACCCCCGCTAATAATGCCTAAATTAAATCTCGCTAGACGATCTCGCTTTACGCTGGTATCTTACATACTATTAGAAAATTCACATATAACCTGCATTGCGCAAAATTCAGATGATACTGCGCTGAATAAACGCAGTATAAGAGTGGACCAGGTATTCTTTTTTCAGGTCCGTCCTCGACACATTCGAGCATGGATTTTGGCATGTAACAAAGAAACAGTATCGTTATAGAACGCTTATATCTGGAAACAAGTATTCGCTTGAATCAGAAGCTTAATTCATGGTCAGTAGATTAAAAAGGATCACATGCATCATTTGTACAAATGACGACACAGATATGTCCGTGAAAAACCTCTACTACGATTGAAGTACAATACTCGTACTGCTTCTGCACTCGATTGGAGTCGAACAACATTCCGCAGTATAAGCCAAAGATATACGAACTATTGTATCAATTCTCGTAAGTCGCCAAAAAAATACTAAAAACAAGAGTGTTCGTAACACAGACTTGGACGCCCAGAGGTGGGAGTTGGTGGATTATGAGGAGTATGCACCCCCTGTTGCACCGGTCCACAGTCCGCCGTGAGCCCATCTGTATTACTCACGCTCAAACGAGCAATCCGTCAGCCAAATCAGGTTGAAATAACAGCTTAACATTGCTAAGAAACACCTGACAGCATTCCAACCAATCGAAGGCTCATACAGGCAAACAAAATCGTTATAAGTACCGATTAATTACGAAATGCTGCCGTAGACTATCAAATGTAATCATAACGATGTTACCTCTAAAAACTGTTATGTCATTCGCTAATACATAACTGA
>CAJDSM010042545.1:0-14039 GCA_903981925.1 Ostrea lurida | reverse complement strand
GCTCAAGAATAACTAATCAATCAGACACCGAAAAAAGAAGGGGCAAAACACCACAAAATCCGACAGAACGAGGGGACGAAGGAGGCCGGTCAAGTGGCACTGCGTCAACTTACACTAGATTGGAAGCATAGGAAACGTGTACGATAAATAGCGCGTAAAAAAACAACTCAACAGTCAAATAAACATCATAGATCATTAATTAAAGAAGAGAGAAGAGACAAGCAAGCAGAAAACGACAAAAAAACAAAAAAAAACACAAAACAAAAAAAAAAAACAGAACCACACAACAAAACCACAACAAACAAACAAAAAAGAAAACACCACCACCACCCAAACGCGACCCAATCAAAACCACCAAACACTCTCACCTAAAACCCAAACGCCGAGCCCAAAGGAACACAGAACACAAAGCACACAGATCCGCAAATAACAACACCACAAAAAGACAAAACCAACCAAACCGAGAAGAAACACCCAAAAAGAAACATAATCGAATACACGAAAGAACAAAAAAACCAAAACAACAAACACGAAGACCGACAGACAGCAAAACCACACACACCAAAAGCACGAATCACCCACACGAAAAAAAAAACAAACAAAGAAAAAAATAAAAAAAACAAAAAACAAAAAACACACAAAACAACAAAAGCCACAACGAGCAACACACAAAAAAAAAAAAAAGAAAAAAGACACCAAAAGAAAACTGAACAAACACACAACACCAATCAAAAAAAAACCCCCACCCAAACAAAAAAACAACAGAAACACGAAAACTACAAACATACCACAAAAACACGAAAAAAAGCACAAACAAAGAACACAAAAAAAAAACAAAACACCAAAGGAAAAAAAGCAAAACTTAAAAAACAAAAAAGCCCGCAACACCACCAAAAAAAAACAACAAAACACCCAACAAAACACCACCCCCAACACCCACCCACCCACACGGCACACCCCCAACCCCCCCCCAACAGCCACACCCCACCGCCCACAACACAAAAAACCACAAAACCACAGCACACACGACAACTAACCCCAACCAGACCCCGAGGACAAAAAACAGAGCAACCACAACACACAACCCCACCAAGAAAACCAACAAAAAAAAATCACATAAACACAAACAAACAGACACCACAACAAGCCACCAACCCACCACAAACCAGAAAAAAACAAAAAAACCCAGACCAACACAACGAAAAAGGTAAAAAGCAAACCACAAGCAACCGACAAAAAACAACAGAACCCGAAAAAACACGAACAACAAAAAACAAAAAACAACCAACAACCGACACGCAAGCAACCTAAACCGAAAAAAACAAAAAAAACCAAAGCCAAACGAAAAAAACAAAAACAAAAAAAAACACTAAAGCACACAAGACAAACCCGAAACAAAAAACAAAAACGCAAAAAAGACACGCCACACAACAACCGAGGACGAGAAGAACGAAAGAGAACACAGCAAAGGACAAACAAAAAAGAAGAGAAAAACAACACCACAACAAACAAAACAAAAGGAAAAAGCAAACAAAAACATAAAGAGACAACGGAAAAGAGGCAACAGAAAAGAAAAAATGAGCTCATTCACCATACAGCACACAGCGAAACCCAAAATAGACCACTATCATTAAGGCCTCCCGACAAAAAAACACAATGTCTGAATTTGTAGTCAAATACTTCGCTTACTCTAAAAAACACAAAAACAAATCCTCGCTCCAGACAACATCAAGATATTATACTAGCCACCCCCCAACAACCTACTTACGCCGATATCATGTCACATGCTCATAATCTAATCTAATAATTAGTAGACTCAGCACCCTGCTACCCGAAAAAATATTTACCAAAAAGACGATAAACAAGCCTAAAGTAAGGAATATCTCTATAAATATAACATACAAAAGAATCCTCTCCGTACTCAACCCCAACCAGAGAAATATAAACCAAACACAACACAAACCAAAACCGAAACCAAACCTCATCATTATAGACGTTGTTATCCAAAACACGAAAAAACCAACGGCACAAGATAAAAAACGAACGTCTTTAATTCGAATAAAAAACCATACAGAAACACTCCACCCATCAAAAAACAATAAGAACAATCCCTCACCAAAATCCGGCAAAAAATTAATACACCTCGACAGCATCAATATCCATACCAATTTCTAACTCGTAAATTATACCAAAACAAAAAATAGTTGGAAGAGCGTGCCCTAAAGGTTTAATTGAGCATAACAATGAAATACAATAGTCACGTCACACGCAAAAACATCCTTAAGAATCACACTACGGTTGCTTCTTCTTAACAACAAAACTATCCACTAATTAAATCCATTTTCGCTTCTCTCATTCTAATATGGTCACTATCCACAGTTTTAAGTTTTGCTAGAACAAAATATGTCAACCAAAGTAACACTCGCTTATTAAAAATAACATTACGCACACAAAAAAAAGAAAAAAACACATCATAACAACACAAACAAAAGAAAGACACAAAAAAAGTCAACAACTAAATCAAGCTACTCCATCTGGTAATTCGAATAAAAAACCAAAGATCCAATCAGCTAACGAGACAAAGAAAATATCCCGTACGCCTCCTCTCCATAGATCTCCGCAAGTACGACACCTAAACGAAACCCCCTCAGCCAAAGCCACGCAACAAAAACACTGACTAAGCTAACTATAAACCGCCATACTCAGCTCCAAACAAGGATGCTAACGATGAACATACGGACAACTCATAACCAATAACATTAGACTCAGTTGAAAGGTCCTACAGGTACAATATGTACCAAAGAGAGCAAACCAAAAAAATACCGACTCGCCATCGATACCAAGAAACAAACTATAAACGGTCGACCGGATCTGAAACCGAAGCGCCAAAAGCCGCTATCTCATTGGATCAACTTAAACATCGGACAATCGACAATTAGGCAGATTGATTCAGACTATATATACAACTCAAAATTTAATATAACCAAAAAAGATGACAAAATAGCTTATGACAAAAAACTCCCATACGTGTTCAACGTTGGACTGATAGAGACAATGTTATCCAACTCATACAATATATTATCGAGTTGTATACAATAAGTTACATACAAAACACTAAAAAAACCAAAACATAATGAAATCCTAGCAATTAGTTCACCGTCGACAAAAAACACATACTAATGCAACTACACAAGTAACAAATATACAAAATATAATGAATTGGAAAAATGGAATAAACATCAAAACCACGAGAATTAATAATCCAAAAACACACAAAACAAGTGAAAAAATCTCAGATATTTAACGACAATTAAATACATCACGAATTAAAATAATAATTATCTAATAAACAACAGTTAGATATAAACCCAAATAGAAAGCACCGGCACGATATAACACCTCGACCGCCCTCCCAGTTGGTCACACAAATAAAAAAACCTTATTATAAAAGACCATCTAGAAACATGCATTGATCGGATATTATCCCACAGATAAGAACTACATAACTCAAAAAAACAGATAAACAACCAAAGCCAGAACTAGGAAAAGAGAAACAAACATATCCCTAAAAAAACAAGACAATCTCTAACACAAAATAAGAAGAAAAATACACTCATAAGCAATTAATCTAAGTAAAAACAACAAACAGTAAAAACTGAACCACAGATGAAAAACAACTAGATACACACACAAAACAAAAAGCCACAATAAATACAAAAGTCAAAACTAACGAAAATGCCAAAAAAAACAAACACCACACTACCACTCAAATTAAAAAAAAACAAAGTCCTCTCTCTTTTAAAAATCTGCCCAAACCGGAACTTCAATCACACACAGGTCATTAACCGCCCCCCCGCGCCCAAAACACCACCCCCCCCCCTCGAAACACAATGCACACCACGATCATAAATGTCAATAAAACACTCGATACAATCAAAATCATCGACCCGACGACAATAAAACACCAATAATAAAAAAGCATAACAAGATACCGAGAAGAAACACAAAAATGGTCACGATTCATATCCATTCAGAAAACACTATATCAAATACAGAATCTAAAAATAAGAACGCGAAAGCTATAATTATTTAAGAGGACTCATCTCTCTACTCTACTCTCATCATCATAAATACACATAACGTCCATCTGCTCTCACTAACTCTCCACTCTGCTCAATCATCGCATACTCTCATATCATACCTCCTCTAAGGTCACATGCAATGTATGTGGTACTTTTACAGGGAACAAACAATCAGAAAAAAAGAAAAAAAGTTACTAGTGCTACTCACACATCTCTAACCAGCATCCTACTCGATGCGCTCATCACCCTTTCGCCTGGAAGATATTGATAATCTCCACAATTACTACAAAACAAAATAACACACTTAATCGCACGGTATCAAAAAATATACTGATGTTATTGTGCGAATTAATCTGTGTAATTCAGATACGAGAAACGAATATTTATAATCTAATAACGCATATGGATGATAAAAAAAACGTAACGAGAGACAAAAAGAAACTATTATACCATTTCAACAACAAATCTCTCGTAATGAGGATTTGGGTATGAGTTTGGATACAATTAGTCATTTACGTCGTCCGTAACATTCAAGAGCCAAAATTAGAGTGAAAGTGTCCACTATGACTGCTATGTAACACAGGTGATATGACGCATAGGCCCGATAATATTATTAAATATAAACGCACACTCCCTACAGCGCCACAGGATCCATATCGGACGTCTATGCATGACGACACACTAACAAAACACAAAAAATCATAGTAACACACACTCTTTATTAGAAATGAAGAGCTGAGCAGTACGTATCTATTTGGTGAGTAATACGGTGAACGTAAACAGGCACTCGAAATCAGACAGGCAGTAGGGAGCCTGAAGCCACATCGCGAGATAATCGCTATACACGTATTAGATTCGGAAATATTCATATATAACTCAAACTGTCAAGAAAATTTGGAAACAACTCATATCCCCGCGACAGCATAATATTTTTTAATCATTCTAAGTGAATAGGAGTGCGAAAAAGTGTATTAATACGAGAATTTACAGCAAGTTGAGGAAACTATTATAGAAAGTCAATTAGAAAAGTGAACGGGACAATGAAAAATGCACAAGACAAGAAATAGGGTGAGATATACATATACAGAACGCACCTGGGCATCGAAAAACTTTAATCTTACAACCGCCACAGATATACCTACCATAGAACATCAAAAAATATGTTCCACGAATGGCATAAAAAAGCTCCGCTATCAATGTCTGATGGACACTCAACTCGAATCTATTTATTAAAAGCGAAATAAAGCTAGTATACGTCGACGGATCACCTCCCACTCATTCTCATAGACCAATTCTTCCATAAAACTATTTTCTACAAACATAAACCGATCGCAAATCCGACTTTACTCCAATCTGTGGATAATGTACAAGCACAATTAAGCGACTAGCCCTTTTAATAAATTAAAGAAAACAAATCAATGATTCTATTTTGATACCGGAATGCTCACCTCCTCATCACGACCCTTATTCACTAGTGGGAGAAAAAGTACTTTCTATCTTTATATCTCAAACTTAACTTACCTATAGAATAATCAGCAGAAACCAAAAAAATGCACGACTGTAAACGCACAGTAAAAAACTATCAGATTACATGGATATACCGTTTTGAAACCATTGCATAATAAGATGAAAAATTAAACTGAATATGGGACAACATTTTGTAGTACAGTACATAATCTCATGGCGGTACTACCCCTGTACACGTGCGGTCCCCGCGCGCTTAGAACACTTATGCCAAGCCACAGCACTACACCACCTTTGAGTGAAACGATAAAGAAGGACGCAACTGAAATGAGAGGGCGCGCGCGGTGCCGGGAGGATGAGCACCCGGATGTCAATCAAGATCGAAAACGCTCCCCATCCGTGCACATGCAAGCGAATAGTGGAGCACAGAACAATTAAAGACTCCCACTCACATGAGATTCGCACCGGAGCCACCCATGAGATGATACGGCACGACATAAGGACCCACTACCCAATTCTACGCCACTCTCAACCGGAAAAATAAAAACTTAGGCTTGACGTCTCAACATAAAGGAATATATTGAGGTTAGAACTAACTGATCACATGCAAAGATACTTCGTTCACCCGTCGGTGCAGCTCTACACGTCCAACGATGATTCAATTTCTCAGTTTCACAAGCCCAAATTGCATGTACAGATAGAAAGTACTAAAACTATGTAAAAAACAATTCCGCTTTTGAAAATGCTAGGACAATGATGGTTTATTTAGAGCCACACCTCAAAGATCATTATACACATATACTTCCACCCCAATGTTCATATTATCTTCGCACGATCAATATTCGCTCACAGACTACCGCGTCTGCGTTATAAGAACACAGAAAACCAAACACACAACCCCAACACGGATCAACACCAAAACTTAGATAAAAAAAAACCAAAAAAGAAAGAAACTATAGAACTACACACAAGTTGCTACTTCTACGATAGTTACCTTGCATTACCACGTATTGCTAGCGGATAACATTGAAATCGACACAGTATGATCAGCTTACAACGAAACCTCAATATTAGAGCGTCAAATGCACAATAACAATTTCCATAGGGGAAATCACACTGACCTACAACGACTAAACAAGTATTCGACAACACGTGCTGACCTTTGCTAAAAAACCTCATATAATACAATTAATTATAGTTCACCATCATTCATCTCATCATGCTACACATGTCCACAGACACAACCCAACAAGGGAACATCATAAAACACAAATACGATAAATTACAATGTTTTAAGACTTTAAGTCAAGATAACATAAACAAATAATGCAATTGAATTGATTTGCAAAAGTCAGACTCTATATCTCATACAAAATAACCCAAAATTAAATAACATTAATTGTTAAATAAAAAATTACGAGAGTGTCCAGTCCAAAAACAGATGGGAATCGCTTACGAGTTAATTGAAACTGTTTGAAAAACCAAGATCTGGAGGGTCAGGAAACTAGCCGATAGCCAATGACTATATCAAGGTCCTTATATTTAGACCAATTGAATACCTATAGATAATATAAATGCTCAAGTAGCCGTTTATATCAATAGACTCAAAGCACACCGACAAATCCAGTTCACATAAAACAAAAACACACAAACAGTATTATAAAGTTTGTAATACAAATTAAGGGATCTCTCTACCAACGACCAAAACCTTTATCCTCCTTCACCCGTTTGTGAATATGGTTTCAGACGACGCGATATAATACCCATATTAGTACCCAACACGTAAAATAAATGATTTGATTTTATCTCAATGAACTCGCCCATATCGCTTAATTTATACATCGAATTAATAAACGGGACTACACTACATTTAAAAAACAACTGCACAAATTAAACAACTTCTATAACCAAACATAACAAGCAATGGAATAAAGTATGCCTTCCTGACCCCCAGACCTTTTATAATCAAAAAATAATCCAGACACCACCTTCTCGACTACGACAATGGAATCCCTATTGTAATTATTTCGGCTGACCTATATCACATTTGCCACCAAAGACTTAAAACACACTAAATGTAAAATACAACTTCTCTATCTTAAATACGAACAAACAACACTCAAAATCCACAGACCATCTCATCACGCCCCCAAAGCTACAATTCAAATCGCAAATAGTTACAAGATGCTCTCACTCTAAGCTTAAACATTGTAACATTTTTCTCACTAGAACTATGGACCGCATCGAAATCAGCGCTGGTACCATACGAACCTCTCGATGATGGACACAAATACTAATAGAGACGCACTACTTACAGCAACAATTCAAACCGTGTGCGTAACAAAAGCTACTCAACCTGCTTACCGCTTATCCGTATAACAGCGGGAAAACATACATCCCCTACAAGAAAATCAGTGATCGCACTTCACGTCAATGACAGATTTCAAGATCGATGACACGAATAATTTCCTCCAAACGTATCCAAACAAAAGTGTAAAAGCGTGCCAAAGATCAACACGCTCGACAAAACTAACGAAACCCAACAGTAAACCACGTAGAGTCCGCATTAATAAGTCTCTCTTTCCCGACTTAATTATTCTTTTATTATTCTCTATATCAAAAACCATTCAGTAGTTCCCACCGTTGTGTTTTTTTCTGCCAAGCACGAAGGAAATTAATTTAGCAAATATTGATTGCATGGCAAAGAAATCTAAAATACTTTTACGGAACAAGGCACTACATCATATAATAGACAGGATGTTTAACTAACCAACAGACATGTCACCGTACCCAATAAAATCAAAAACCAACTCCTCCCTCGATATTTACAAGTACCGACGATACAACAATAGCCAGAATCGCCTAAACGAGAAAAATGAAATACAAAACATCGCATAGGAACAAGATAGAAATAACTAGGCACAACAGACACCAACGCCTACGCGTACACAAGTTATGTGACTAACACAATCAATTAATAATTTTCAACTCCCAAATACTGGAGAGACGTCACAAATTAAATCCGAGTGCAAAAAGAGCCAACGGCTAGCATAAAAGAAGATCGGTCCACCTACTCGCCTCCAGAATCAAAAGACCGAGATACGAACCACAGGGAGTAATCTTAAAACGTGCACACCTGCCTGAGATGACACCTCGGGCCCTCTCATACCGAATGACACGCCCCCCCCCCCCCCCCTATCCTGTCTGCCTTTCTCGACGCGACGCAAGGCAGCAAAGAAGGGCAACTACTCGAGGGGCATCTCACCACCCAAATTCTAAACCCAGAAGACACGACCACGTAGATGAACATACGGACACATGAGTAAAACCGAACTAAGAACCATAACCACAAAAATGGTCAAGACACCCCTCACAACATATATCCCTATAGTTATCCCAACAAGATACCAAAGAGTGATCTCCAACGCAGGCTAAATCGATAGATATACTCTGATAGCTCACTCTCCACGAGTTCACAGAAATTATCTAACAGGAAATTCAACAAACCCTAAAGGAAATTGTAAATTAGCAGAACAAAAAGTACTTAAACTCCTCATACTAGCAAGACGCCGATAACAAAAGTGATCATTCAGAAACAGCAACTAAAAGATAAATTTATCACATATCAATCCTCCCAAGAAAAGGAATCGCAGGTCATTGAATGATTCTTCCACACAGTACCAACATACACACAAGATTGTCAAAAGTCGAGGAATCATACCGTCCCTATTAAGAAAAAACATAAGAGAGAAGATACATAACATAAAAAAACTAATTCATTTCCGTCAACGCCGATATCAACCTCTATTGCATAATAAACAGATGAAGTTCCACTCACACACTGATCAGCGGCTTAACGGCATATATACCATTAATGAAACTAATTTACAATGTAGGAAAAATCTTGGACCTTGATAAAATATAAAACGCTTTCCTGGTCCAGTGATTCTTCCACAACTCCGTAATCCAACACACATATTCATTGCCATATATACATTCCTGTACTTCACCCCGACACTCACTGCAACTCTTACAAAATTACAAGGATTTACCACAAGACCATTCAGCACTTCATACGTATACATGTCTGAAATACCATTCCACACTCAAAAATGTAATCACACAAATAGCCACGAACGGCGGATAGAAGGCATCGCTCATTCCAAAAATTTTCTAAACGTCTCCAAAGATAAAAAAAATAACGGACAATTTCACGTCTTGTAAAACTCGAAGCTCGACGTGGCACCAGACGCCCCCTGCATCTGATTCGATGAATAGCCTTGACGCAAAAGTCACCTTACAAAACAAAATCAACACAATGCAATCTCTTAACAATTGATTCGAAAAACAAGGATATGTATGTTATCTTCAGATTTTTTTTATATCAAAATGGACTATGGAAGAAAGTCGGATTGACGACTTAGCGAGATGTATGAGACTCTTCGCTTAATTTATAAATACGTGCCATCAATGCTCACAACACTTCATACAAGCAATCATAATGGAACAACTCTCCCACCTAAATCATACAAAGAGGGACCGACGTAAACAATACAAACAACACCCAAGACAATCAAAGATGAAGAAAATCGACGCAAAATAGTTTACTTTAGTATCTCACGGCAATGATTTTAACAAATCCTAATTACAAAAATCTGTATTCTGTCCACTTGTGACACACTGTACAACACACTTAATCAAAAATAAAACAACCATATCAATATATCCTATAAACTGCCACAAACATCTCCTCTAATTGTTGAGATATACCAGAACTATTAACAAATAACAAACCTCAACAAAAAAAGGACAGACGCACCTAGAATAGATGAACCAATCTTAAAAAATGTATGCAAGAGTACCACCATGAAACGAGTACACAAAAAACCAAATTCTATTCATCGAGAGAGGGAGAGAGACAGAGAGAGCAGAGGAGAGACGCAAGAACGAGAGAACAAGAAAGAAGAGATATGAGCAGACCGCACCACAGCACGAGAGGCGAAAGAAGGAGAGAGAAAACACAAGATCGCTACGATCGCTCTAACACTAACCCTAGCGCATATACATTACTAACCACCTAGCTAATATTAATATAAAGAAACCTCGAAAATTCCTCTACACCATTTTCGGATGACTGCGTTAGCCCAGAAATTAAAATTTAAGCCCGAGTAAAGATACCACCTGAAAAATTCACAATGCGCACGACAACTGACATATTACACGAAAAAACAAATGACAGAATGTTATTACAATAATTTCAAAAACAATAATTTTAATATATACCACAAGCAATAATTAATATAATCTCATTAGACTCTTGACAAATTGAAAAAATAATTGTTCAGGTCCAACGAAGTTGATCGAAAAAAACACTACCCCTTCCAATTCTTAAACAACGCTGGATTGTTTTAGCCAAAATGAAGAAAATATCCGGCGCAATAGGGTCAATCAACATCATAGTAACCATTAAAAATCTCAAATGAAATAATAATAATCACACACTATTATAATTAGTTACAATCTCAAATAATATAATGTACTACAATGTAAGCTTCTACGCCATAAAATTCAGACTATCAATATTGTACCCCAATTCGAAGATAACAGCACAGAAAACAGAAAACAAATAATCAGACCGTGGAATCAAGACAGTCGTCAGATCCAAAAAGACTCAATACCCACTCAATAAGCGTGGCCATACCCTCAACGTTTGCGCTTCTAGACGATCAAATTTACAAATGAAGAAAAATAACAACAAATGTCAATACAATAGTCACGAAAAAAAAGGACCCAAAGGCAACGCCTCGCCGCCCCCACCATGACAGGATATATGCCATGCGAACAAGACTCGAGCCGCAAGCCTCAAGCCACCTACTAATGCAGAATCACTATGCCGCAATATGCTTACGCTATAATCAACCGCCTACCGCCTGACTTACCAAAAACCACCACAAAGGAATATAACAGGCAGAAAGAGACGCCACAGAGGAAAGTCATTCTCTACCGCTGAACCTGTTTTCATCAAAAACAAAGCGGTAGTGAACTTTCCACCCTCTGACTTGTGTTATCCCTTTATGTTATTCTGAGGACTCTCTTCATCAAACACCCCAATGGACCGATTGAAAAGCAATATAACTGATCGTGACATAACCTCTAGATCAACCCGTAGCCCGCAAACAACAAACGTGACAATAACAAAAAAACTAATTCACAAGAGAGAAAATATTCGATAGTTTCTCGCTAAAAAAGAAAGGAAATAAACTCGATAGAACACAATGTAATCAAGGATATGAGATTACACATGTAATCCCAATAACAGATGCACAGACCCCAAAACTATTTAACCCTATCTATACAAAAATGGTATGGAAACACTTATACATGTTTAATAACACACGTAACAAAATGGGCCATGATTCCATATCGAATGAGAACTTTCTTAAGCGCGTAATAAAAAAATTGTACTCTACTTATATATAACCACATACAAACTCTAGGTGCGTTTCTTATAATTCCTTTTGAAAGCGCACTTACTTAAAAACCCTCACATGTACTTGTTAACAAAATTCGAACTGAAATCTAAGCCACTCGAACGCAGAAAGAATTACAGAATCAGAATCTAAGGTTAGAAGAATTTCGAAGAGACAAACTTTGAGACATTCTACTTTTTTTTATATATAAATATACTACAAGATGGTCAGCACCTCTTATCACCAAAATATCAACTTAATTATTCAGTTGCGCTTACTCATCTCATTCACGTACTCCTCTCAATCGTCTACTCTCCCTATCTCTCATCATTTCATCTCATCTATCTTCTAACTCTCTCATTCCTCTACTACTCTCATACTCTCTTAAATGAACGATCAAAAATCTTTATTTGACTTTGAATTTGTTTTTACCGGCACACGAACCCTTCCACATTAGACTTATAGGCAGATATAACGCCACTGCCCCCCCCCCAACCACCGTCTATCTTAGGATTCTAGATATCTTATGAAAGAGATATAACAAACTAAAAACATAATAATCGTAACCATGTATTCAAGGCCCTTTTTACTCCTAAACATAAAATCACTAGTATTGATCACGCTCAAAAAGACAGACTGTAACCTGCTCCAGAAGCACCCCCCCCACCCCTCCAACACTCACAATTAGAAGACAAGAAAAGATTAGACAAATAACCGGCCCTGTCCAGAATAGACCAATATAAATGCTTGAAATTAACTCAGTATGATCTCACAAATACTTAGAGGATTAGCGCAGCCTTTTACTTTTAATAATCGAACACGAACACGCAATGCTTGAAGGTATATAGCTCCTATTGAACTAACCCATGTGAAACTAAAGAACTCAACAACTACTATAATCACACTTGCCATCATTTTACTCCCCAACACAGTAATATACATGTACATCTATGATCAGGAGGATAAAAAAGTACAAAAGAATCGACATAACCCCATCAACTCACGCTCGCTAGTGCTGGAATATATCAGCAAACACCAAGTCAAAGAATAGGACAGTGTCATCTTTCTCCCCCAGACAAAAACCACACCAAACACCAAACACACAAACTCCACATTCATATTCACACCAATCTTCTCGCCGTATGCCTTTATAAACTCGCGCGGACAGTCAATACACGATCAAAAAATTATACGTATCGAGGTTCGACGTTTTATGCACAGGTCAGAATGAAATGAACCAACAAACAAAACAAAGTTGACAACACCTTTGCACACACAAAGCTAGTGATAGCTCGACCATTGGCAACCATAACTTTGATATATAACAAATTAAATGATTTGCGTTATAGAAAAGTTTTGTACTTCAATCGCCCAGATCGGCCCTGTGCATCACGTAGTTTGCAAATCGGCCCAAAATCGGCCTGTGGACATTAAATGGTTAATTATCGCATAAATGAACTTAAAAGTGACCATGCAGCAAAATTCTATTGTTATATTTCATAACTATTCAATGTATGGGGAGAAAAATTCTCTAAGGGTCCATTTTGATACTGAAATTCGCGTCACAAGTTGAAAACTTCAGTACCTCGAAAAGTGAGGAGGAGTGTTTGAGAAAACGGAGCACTCTTGCAGGCCAGTTTTAACAGCCGAGGGTTGCTTAGTAATTGGTCCCTTCCGTGGGATATATTGTTTTGAACTAACGCGTCTAGATATATCAAAAATCTTAAGTTTACTCCACTTGTTTGTCTTTTTATCGCTTCAAATCCGCCACCCCATGTGGCGCATGTCCGCCACCCCGTATGTGCCGTTCTAGCCGGCGAGAAAGAACACCAAGACCATAAACTGCAGATATTTTTCTGTTAATGATGTAAAATTTACCATAAATTGAGATTTGGTAAGTTAATGAAACTAACTTAGAGAGGTAGTTGTTTTCAATGAATAATATAGTAAAACAAATAGAAGTCGTCTCAATTATGGCACCATACTGTAGTGTAGAAACAAGTATATTTAGGAAACGCACACA
>CAJDSM010042543.1:1146-11476 GCA_903981925.1 Ostrea lurida | reverse complement strand
TTATATTACACTATAAATACCAATTCGAAATCATTAACGTATTTTATTTATTGACACCTATAGCAACAAGTAAATTAATTTGACCAATGTAAATGATAAGGTGTTTTTAAAAATGTTCAAGTACGCTACATTGGTTGCACTTGTGATTTCAGACATATTTAGTGGTGTTTAGGTTGCAGAAAATATTGATAGAAATAAAAACAATAGCGCAGAATTGCTGATATACTAAAGACATCCTGGTTTTGATTAATAAGCAGAGGACTAGTTAATATTTCTATACATGTAGGCCTAGATACCCGTTTAACGATTAGTAATCAGTGCCCGTATACCGTTACGTGTCGATATCACATAAGGGGCGCATATAAATGTCGCCATTTGTTGAAATATCATTGTTATACTATTTTAAGTCATTACACTTAATTCATAGAAATATCCATTAACAGTCAATTGATTACGATCAGAAATAGTAAATCTTCTCTCTATTCCTTGCATGACATCATCATTTGAGGACCGCAACGCACTGCGCGCCCTCTATAATCAGGAGGAAATAACTCTCACAACATTGTTAGCAATGTAGCCCACTGCAGTTTGTTAGAAAAATTATGTGATCTTCATTCTATGTGGTGTTCATTGTATAGTCATTTTAATAATTTGACTACCGGAGTGAATTTCGACAAAGTATGCCTCCCCATGTGTCACGGTCTTTGCTGTCATGTTGTTGTTTGCCCCTACCCTCATGTGTAACTTAGACATCACTGCAGAAGCTTTGGTAATCCTTGAAATAATCTCAGGCTAAAGGGAGAGGTTTGCAATGATAGTGGACCCCAAATACTGAAATATGTCGACTGGGTTGAGCTTCTGAGTTCCTATTAGAATGGTAGGAGGGGGGTCAGTACTCTGCCCCATCACTTCAATCGTCACATGCGTAAGGCAGGTGGTTAATCATCCTCTGAAGTGCTTTCTCTGTGTGTATTGCCATAGCAGCAGCATCGACAAAGAGGACCTCTCTGATGGTGACGTTCCTCACCTTGGTCTTGGCTCATAGTCTTACCAGGTTGTACAACCTACAGTCGGACCTCGCACAGTATATGTAAGAAAACTCCGTTCGTTATTCTTGAACACATGATCTAAGATCACTTAGAAGAAGATCCCAAAGAGAGATGGGACGGGCGCACATCCCTGCCTAAATATGCTGTTGATGGGGAACGTATCTGATGTAGAGACAATGTGGCTAACTGTGCTGAGCATATCAGTGTGAAAGAACACGATGATGGATTGCAGCTTAGGCGGGGGAGGGGGGGGGGGGCAGCCAATCTTTACCAGGAGTTGGAAGAGACTGCTTCTACTGACGAGGTCAAACGCCTTTGTTAGGTATATGAAGGCAAGGGAAAGTTGTTTGTTTTTGCTCCTGGCATTTCTCTTGCAACTGTCTCACAGAGATCATATCGGGAGTGGATCTCCCTGCTCTGAATCCACACTGAGATTCGTAATAAATTTGTGCTGCCAGGATCTGAATTCGCGCCAAAATGATTCTCTCAAAGATTTTGCCCACGGTGCTCAACAGGGAAATGCCACGGTAGCTGTTGCAGTAGCAATGGTCGCCTTTCTCTATATAGGGAAAACTATCTTGGCACAAAGCATATAATGCGGCACAGAACCCTCCCTCCAACACAGGCAGAACAGTTCATGCAGGTCTTTAATGAGTTAGTACATTGTATTTCCCTACTTTGATCACCTCAGGTGTATGTCATTCTCACCAGGGGCTTTACCGTTGGCGAGACAGTCGATGCCCTTGCCGAGTTCCTTTGATGTTGGCTCCTCATCTAGTTCGTCCAAAATGTGAAGATGGGTGATGGCATCGAGCGCTACATTGGTGACGATGTTCTACGTGGAGTAGAACTCAAGGTTGTGCTCTATCCACCTCTCCATCTGCTTTTTTCTTGTCAGCTATGTTCTTGCCTGACTTGTTCTACAGTGGACATACTTTTGACAGACGGGTCTGTGACTTGTTTGATGCCTGCATACATGCTGTTTGTGTTTCTCTGGCATGCATCTGCTCGTATCTTCTGACTAAGCTTCAGCTAGTAGTCATTGGTGGTACAGCGTCTAGCTATCTGTTGCCATTTGCAACGATCGGTTCTGAATGCACTTTTGAAGGTGTATGGGTTGTTCTGATATGCTAGATACGCAGCATGATTGATCTCCACTACAGGTTTCATTACTTCCCAATTATCCTCGAACCTGTCCTCATCCCGATGTTTCTTCTTTCCAAGGGCCTCTAACCTCTATAGCGCTGTAGGCATTTGATTCCACTTATCATCTGCAGTGGTGGAAATTTCTTTTAGTTTTTTCAATGGCTATTTAAGAGTTTCGCATAGCTTATAGGTAAAGGAAATGCACGAGTTTCGGCAATAATTGATGCGTGGGATGCTTTTGGTCTTGGTGTTGTGCTTTTTACGTGGGATGGGGTGGATCATGAACCGTACTGTTACCGGTAGTTGTCTGTGTTGCAGTCAGCACTGTGCATGCTTTAGAGCGGCTATGTCGACACAGAGACAGTTGAGCTCTCTGACGATGGTGGCGGTCTTCCATAAGTCACCCATAGTCTATGCATCATTGTTGAACCCTGGATACATAATTCTCACATTCTACCTAGCTATATGAAGAGCTGGGTTCTTCTGAAGTATTTGTATTTTGTGTGGCACTGGGTTATACAACCTGCCTGTCGACTTTGTTTAAGCTCCATGCACGCAATGAAGCAAGCAAACTGAGGTAGGGTAGTAACTACCTGCTCGAGGACTGAAACCTGAAAACTCCTCCCACATCCAGAGCAATCCCTAGCGCCCGGCTCTACGCCAATCGAGCTTAGGCTGATCACTGGTAACTGCTGCTCCCCGTGGTGTGCCTACACTGTTTCAGCAAAGCTTGAGTTACCTCAATGATCGGTAAATATTATCGACGTACATATCAGAAAAGCATTGCGTCATTAACAATAATGACAAATTACAAAACGGGGTCCATATTGCAAGTGTCCTTTGCTGACAGCAGTGAAGTAAATGCATGTTGTGCAAAGAACAATCACAAAAAATATCAAACGCTGGTTCCGCCTTTACTTCTGTATAATCAGCCTTTTCATTTATCATGGGGAAATTACGCAGTCGACGTGAACAGTTGTATTATGACCTCGTATTAGCTGCAATGTTTTTTTTTAAATTCAAAATCAGCAATTATCAACAACAGCAACAGCAAAACACACGAAGGCTTGTTTGGAATTGAATAATGTTTTTGGTACTTTCCAAAAACATTATCTATTTCATTAACAGAGTTGATAATGATGTCAATACCAGTGGATACCGACAGTTTTGCGGACTAATTGTGGGTCGCATAGTCGTGCGACCTCACAATGTTCAGCTGATAGACAGCAAATCACGTGATTTACCTGTGGGATCATAGCTCTGTAATATATATACGATTCGACTGTTGGAGCAAACTAAGCATCAAATTACATCAGTAACAATAATTCATTTAATCACGGTAAATCAAAATTAGGTAAATGCCAATTTACATGAAAATATATTATTTATAAAATTTCCTCATGCTCTTATCCACCATTATAACATCCACATATTTAAGGCGGATTTAATATGATCCGCCTTGTGACGGCACGTTTGGTCGCCCGGCGACCATTTGTGTCATACGTTTGGTCATCGGCGACCATTCGTGCAGCAGGTTTGGTTGCCGGCGACCATTCATGCCGCACAAATAGTCGCTAGGCGACCGAACGTGCCATGAGGGTCAGTACGGATGGTCGTCAATTTTAGGCCATACCAAGCAGAAATAATCGTCACCTTAGCCCGCAGTACAAACATCAAGCTTCGCTTATTCAAATTAATCTAAGGCCTGAAGGGCCTGAGAGTCAACTCGTGCATCATAGTAACAAGAGTTCCATGGACCACATCGCTCACCTGAACACTTTGCTTCATAGAGAAGAGCAGACATTTGAGATTTACCATGTGCCACTATTCAAATGTATGGACTAAATCTAAACTCTGCCATCTTCTACTTCACATAAATGCATATTCATCAATTATAAGAAATTTATAAGACAGAAAACCACATATGATAGGTCGGGGTCATGCATAGCCCTGGGGTTCTTTATGAAGAATTAACGTTTGTTTTGAAGGCCAAAATATATCCCCCCATGCTGTCAGATGAGTAGTTTCAAAGCAATTAATTGCACTGTAGCAACTAAAATCCACTAATGAAAATTTGCATTAACGAATGCAGTGCCGTGTTCAATAATGCTAAAACTATATCATATATCGATCGCACCATCTACCACTAATGTAATCGTTCGCTAATGGAAAAAACCGTTTTTCAGTTAAAGGACAGACAATATCCGTCATTAAGTGATAAAACTTGAATTGGAATTATGTACAGTGTCGTCCACACCTGATAAAATTAGAAAATGGCAAATGTAATTAGTGGACTGAATTTCACTTTTGTATATAAATCTGATGATTCTTGAACTTATTATAGTCCCGTATTAATCCTAACCAAACACATGGAGATGCTCATATAGTTACACCGCAGGCGTGAACTTGTGCTGCTCCTCAGATTAACAGGTAACAACTTTAATATACTATAGTATATACATTGCAGTAAGGTATGGAGAACCATTACGGGTTTACTTACTGTATTAATCCTTTCTGATCCTACAAAGAATTATTTTGTACACATGTAATATGTCTTGTTTATCAGAATTATTTTTCTGGGAAGCTGTGCGTTCGGGGTCTCATTGCCCGGATGGTTGGGTCTCCGTGGTTCGGGCATCCATCTTGTGGGACTTGGTCTCTCGGTGGGTCGTCGGGCGCTCTTTCCTGGTTTGCTGTGGGTGTTTGCCAACCGCCTAGGCCCCGTCTTTTGGCCGTATTTTTTTTTCCTGATGGGTCGGGTGCAGCTTCGACCGGTGTTCGCGTCGCTATGCGGTCTGATTTCTTTGTGTTACTTTGCCCGTTTCCGCCTTGGCTTATTGTAGAGAAAATGTAGGAATAAAGTAAAATTGATCGAGGGGATTTCACGATATGGGGGGGGTGGGGGGCGGGGGGGGGGGGGAGGGGCGGGGGGGGGGGCGGGGGGGGGGGGGGGGGGGGGGGAGGGGGGGGGGGGGGGGGGGGAGGGGGGGACGGGGGGGGGGGGGGGGGTTGGGGGTGGGGGGGGTGGCCTTGGGGGGGGGGGTTGGGGTGCGGCCGGGGGTGTGGGGGGTGGTGGGGGTGTGTGGGGGGGGGGGGGGCGTGGGTGGGGGGGGGGGGGGGGGGGGGGGGGGGGGGAGGGGGGGGGGGGGGGGGGGGGGGGGGGGGGGTGGGGAGGGGGGAGGGGGGGGGGGGGGGGGGGGGGGGGGGGGGGGGGGGGGGTGGGGGGGGGGGGGGGGGGGGGGGGGGGGGGGGGGGGGGGGGGTGGGGGGGGGGGGGGGGGGGGGTGGAGGGGGGGGGGCGGGGGGGGGGGGGGGGGGGGGGCGGGGGGGGTGGGGGGGGGGGGGGGGGGGGTGGGGGGGGGGGGGGGGGGGGGGAGTGGGGGGGGGGGGGGGGGGAGGGGGCGCGGGGGGGGGGGGGGGGGGGGGGGGGGGGGGGGGGGGGGGGGGGGGGGGAGGGTGGTTTGGTTTTTCTTTGAAAAGGAAAATATTTCCTAGTTTTCAAAAGAAAAAAATCAGCTATAAAACACAATAATAAGCAAGCGCACAACTTACAACTCTTGGGAAGGAATATGGAGTAACCCCCACTCCACAAGCAACACTCGTTTCAAGAACTATAAATGTAACATGTGAATCCGAGCTGAGAATTTTGATTGCAAAAACTGAAATCGTCAAAAATATCGCGTATTGAGACCTACCGTTGTTAAAAATCCGCCACAGTGAGAATTGTTTATAATATTTGTTATGCGATTTTAAATTATTATTTTACTTTTAAATATATGCCATAAACAATCATTTCATAAAAAAAAAGCATTACCGATTACAATTTCGCGTGATAGAGGTACTATAATTTACAAACAGAGGCATAAGTTAGAAGTGAAACAGTAAACAAGTTATTTTCAAGCGATCCTCATCTTTGGTAAAGCGGACCGGTAATATTTTTCAAGCTTAAATTGTGAACACTTTTTGCTAATCGATAATGTGGGTTTTGTGGATATTGATGAGAGCATGATCAGGTGGGTGTAAATAATAATGAGATGAAAATAGAGAAGATACAACATAATAATTTTGTATAAATATGAAGTGCATTTTTCGAGAATAATGGTGCATGAGACCTGTCATCATTCTGTGGACCAAACCAATGGGGAATGCAATGTAATGTATAAAGCATGTATGTGTGACAACCCATATGATAATTCTGCTGTAGACCAGGGGCCTTTGTACAAACAGAATTTGATTTATGTTTCTGATCGAGTATCTCCAGTTAAAATATCATTAAATAAAAAGTATCTGAAGTAAATGTGTTTATATACGCAATAAAGCGTATTTACTAACGTTCTGAACGTGGAGTGCTCCCAAACTTTTATCCTTAATTTCGTCCAGATTAATGATTTACCGGACTACTGGTGATTTTTTTTTTTTTTTTTGTTTTTTTTTTTTTTTTTTTTTTTTTTTTATATTTTTTTTTTTTTTTTTTTTTTGTATTTTTTTTTTTTTTTATTTTTAATGAAAACAGACAACCATTAAGCAAACCATTCAGGAAATAATATAGTTGCATTCCGAGAATGGGGCCTCGATTTTCGCCCTGGAGCCCACTAACCTCTTTGGTGATACCTGGGTAGGGGTTCTTGACACCCAGGCGGGCAAAACTTGGTACATAGTGTTAATAAAAACATTGAAAAGCATCTTCTTTATGCCATTGATATTAATGTTAAAACTAATGGATATGTTTGAAAGTCGAATAGGGAGTCCTTTTATCAAAAATTGTAAATTTCGTATGATCCTAGGGGTAGGGTTTTAGTATTAGGGTGGGGCCCAAAATGGTCATTGACGGAAATTGTTAACAAATTGAATCATTTTCACTCTTTCTTGATAACCACACCAGTCCCAATTCTTTTCAAATGTGCCAATGAAGCTTCTTGGACAAGGGGCTCATAAAATTGGTAAATTTCAGGTCCTCGTTCACCCCTGGGGCCTTGGGGGGTGGGGCAAAAACTGCCCAAAAAGTATCCAATTTTCAATCAAAAAATCTTCTTCTAAACAACCTTGCAGACATGTCTGAGAGAAACCAATGCATAGTGATCGTAGAGCGGAAGGTCCTCTACCAAAATTGTAATTTGGGTGATCCCCGGGTAGGGGTCTCTGACACCAAGGGGCGGTGGCCCAACTTGGCACATAGTGTTTATATATAAAACATTTGAATAAAGCACTTCTTAATGCATTCGAGATATCAAATGTGAACTAAATGAATATTTGAATGAAAGGACCTTTTATCAAAATTATAAATTTCCATGATCCTAGGGGTAGGGGTTTATATTTAGGGTGGGCGCAAAAATGGTCTTGATGAAATGTGTTACAATTGAACATTTTTAACTTCTTCTTGATAACCACCAGTCCAATCTTTCAAATTTGGCATGAAGTTCTTGGGAACAAAGGGGCTACATAAATCTGTAAAAAATTTCAAATCCTGCCACTCCTGGGGCTTGGGTGGGGCATCAAAAACTCCCTAAAAATACCATTCAAAATCTTACTTGCGTTCAACCGCACAAGTTTGAAGACTCAAAATGCATAGTGATGTAGAAGCAGGAAGGCCTTTTACCAGACGGTAATTGGTGATCCCGGCAGGAGATCTGAGGGGCGGGGCATCTTGGTACTAGTGAATAATGACTGAGCATCTTTTTCATGTCTATTAGATTTATGTGAAGATGAATATTGGAATGGGGACTTTATCAATATATATAACCACCACAGTTTGGGGGGGGGTGTGTTACTGAATCTATGTCCGTTAAAACTTAAAGGTCCCTTTATGTTACCCCTTCTCCACTCTAGAGTCACCATATCTAAGCATATGGTCTACCCATGGGGGATACAAGTGTTTCCTATTGAATTGGGTCAAAGGGCAAAGGTCAAAGTGCACTGGACAATCAAGTAGCAATTTGGTTTCCTGGTTCCAGAGCATTATCCTTGTACGCCCAGTCACTATTTCTACATTGCCACACTCTGAGAATAGAAGATGTTCTTTATGAAATTTAGGTCAAAAGGTCAAAAGGTCAAGCTCACTGGACATTAAAGTAAGCAATAATGGTTTCATTAAAATTCTTGAACAATCGTGTGAGATTGAAATGATATCTTCTTGTGTATAGTGAAATAGGAAATCGAATAGCGATGCATAATTTGAAAGATAATGAAATATTGTAAAATAACTCTTATTGAGACTTAAGAAAATGCAATATGAGATCCCTGTGTGGGCTATGATAATCAGGTGACGTTAAGTGGCCTGTGGGCCTTCTTGTTGGTTAAACGAAAGCAACTGTCAAATGTTACAAAGCCTTGTCTTTAATTTTCCATGCGGGAGGTCGTGTAAAGTCATATGTTTGAAATGTGTGATATGTGAAAGGTTCTGGTTTCAAAATTCGACTAGATACTTAGAGTTTTTTAGAATCCACATTTGATTTACAAGCAACTTCTGGCATATGTAGTTTCACAATACTCTGAAGTTTGCTCCTTAACAGCTGTCAATGATTTCCGTGAAGGAGTAAAGAAGGGGCTTGGTGGAACCATTTACTAGATCCAGCAAATATATCTTTGTTTTTGTAAAGGGGTTTTTATGAAAGTTTTGGAATCCAGTTATAGGTACGGTTCATATTCCTTGCCCCGTCCAATTGACTGGGATAGAGCTTACAATGTGTTTAAAACTGATGCCATAATTTGAAGAATTCGTCTTTTGATAAGGCAGTAGGGAGTGTAAGTACGATTATCCAATGTGGAGTTAATACCAAGTTGTTTAAAAATGCAGTTGTAGTAATGGAGTCCTTACAGACAAAAACAAATATTGTTAAAGCTTGTATACATCTAATAAATTTAGCTTTCGTTCGATATTACAACATTGAAAGCAAAAAGATACTCAAACAAAAGCACTAATATTCTCCTAATTATTTTTTATGAAATAATACCAACCTACGAAAAAATCAGCAAAGTCCGCCTGAAGATTGTAGGCATGCGCAGTATGTATTATTGTTTTGCGAATGTATACACATGGCCTAGCTTTTTCTCTGTTTGTGAACAATAGTATCGTAATTAACAAATCTAATATGCATGTGCATATATAATCATATATTATTTGCATTTACGTTCAGGAAATACGTCAATATAAAGCCTATTTACATACAAAAAACCCATTTCAAAGAGCTGATTTTGAATTCTACTTCCAATAAGATCGCTGTTTATGAACGTTCAATCCTCTTTCCATTTATAGAACTGCACGTTGAATGACACGTTGTCTTTTGAGGCCTTTTTCGCTTGTTATTACTTTTGACGGCAATTTAGTGGTTCACATTTACCGTTTAATCATATTGATTCCTTAAATAAATCACTAGTGTAATAAATGTGTAATAAATTCAAAAGATACATGTACTACAGATTATGCTACTTTAAAGTTATATTTTATCTAAGAAGGATGGAGGGTGTTAAATAGTTTGTGAACACTTCTCCTATACAGCTTTTTGTATACACTTGAAACTTTTTGAACCCACTAGCCAGTAAAGCTGGTAGATTAACAAAATTCACTAACCCAGAAAAAAATCTACTATCCCATTACTTATTTGCCCCCGAATTTAATTTTTCAAAAGTATTCAGGTTTAAGTGTTTATTTTTACTTAGTCAACATTATCATGACATCGGAACGTTCATCAAAGAATTAAAAATAGAGTCACTGACTGAAGCATTTTAAAAACTTCAATTTTCGATGATTTCTAAAGAAGGTTTGTACCACCCCTGCGAGATGATATTCATGACTAAGTCACTTTAAGAACTTTTATGATTTGTTCATAATAGTTCATGAATGATCAGACTCATAAAAGATTCTTGACAGTTCATAAAATTGGTTCATGAATAAAATTCATTAACATATTCATAACTCATAGTAATATTAGTTCATGAATAATGAAGAATATTTATGAACTTTATATTGAAGTGAAATTCTCTGAATAATTTAAACATTTTATTCATGAATTTTATGATTCATGAACGTTCATGATTCTTCATCAAAGAATTTTGTTCCATTCTTTTTTTCTTTCATAAAAAGAGTTATTGTTCTTGTTGAATGTTATGCCAACATTAAATAGCTTGCATTTCATATTC
>CAJDSM010042540.1:0-11884 GCA_903981925.1 Ostrea lurida | reverse complement strand
ATTCGACATTTCGATATATTGACGGCGTTTTTATCTATCAATAATAATGATACATCAATGCGATTCAATATATCCCAACAAACTAGAAATAAGGACACCACAGAGTCTTCCATGTCTGCTTCGTACTTGGATATTTATTGAACATTGACATTAATGGCAAAACTAACTATTCACTTTATGACAAATGGGACGATTTCAGCTTCTCCATCGTCAACTTCAATATTTATGTAGCAATATCATCACACCTGCATATGGTGTATGTCTCTCAACTTATTCATATGCAAGAGATTGTTCTGCGTATGATCAGTTTTTGAATCGAGGTAGGCTACTTACAGACAAGTTGTTGTTGCAGGTGTTTCAACAGTCACGTTTAAAAGCAGCATTTCGTAAATTCTATGGTCTTTATAACAATTTAGTTTACCAATATGACCTACCATCGAGTCAAATGCTGTCTGATGTGTTTCATAGCCATTGTTAATTTAAGCCGTTTTTACACACTCGATTTGACTACGATCGTTCCGTTTACCTGATCAGACTATGGCTCACGGCGGGTGTGACCAGTCAACAGGGATGCTTATCCTCCTAGGCACCTGATCCCACCTCTGTGTATCCTGGGGTCCGTGTTTTGCCCAACTCTTCTTTTTGTATCTTTTTATGACTTACGAGATTGATCACTGTTCTTGACATGTTCATGAAATCACAAAAAACCAGAAATACTAACAAAAGATGATTTTCATGAGACGCGATATTTTCAGCAACTATGAAGCTGCAACTGGGAGCAGCAACGGTCACTGTCAAAATTTCATGCATAAACGTTAAATGAAAAAAAGATATTGAATATTTTACAAAGAGTACAAAATTGAGAATAAGGCGAACATTGACCCATGGAAACACCATAAGTGAGATCAGGTGCCTAGGGTGAGTAAGCATCCCCTGTTGATCGCTCACGCCCGCAGTCAGGTAGATGAAGCAATACTTTGTTAAATTTGATGTAAAACGAATAGCCTAACAAATGTAATGAAACGCCTAACAGCATTATACACAATGAGAGACAGTATTTGCTACCAAGACTATTCTAATTACTATAGAATTTGCGAATTGCTGACTTTAAACAAAATTGTTGAAACCATGGAACATCAAGTTGATTGTCAGTACCCTCCATGATTTGGTTGATTGTAAGTATACCCTCCATGATTTAGATCTTGATAATACGCAGATTATACTCTAGCTTATTGAATCAGTTTGGAGGCATCAATTAAACAAAATGTTTTCTTTGTTGGTTTATTGGGTGATGAAGGAAACTAGCATTGCAGAAAAAAATTCATAACCCGCGTTATTTGTTTATTTTTATAAATATTAGAAATTTAAAGCAGAAAAAATACCGGATTTAATTGAAGTGGAATTACAATCGTAGAACTACAATCGAATAAGTTCATTTTGATTGGGCAATTACAAATGGGGTACTTCACGCCATTGCGCAATTATATGCTTATTGGGCAGGGGTACTTCACGCCATTGTGTATAGGGAAGGGGTACTTCACGTCACTGTGTTAAAAAATGCACAATGTTAACGTTGTGGTGTACCCCTGCCTAATAAGCATATAAATACACAATGGCGTGAAGTAGCCCTGCCCAATAAGCATAAGCATCGTACATGTACATATATAAACTATTTCAATTCCCATTCATTGTTATTGTCAATACATAAATATTGCTAGTCGGTAGTTGAAGTGCACTCATGCAGTTTATGCACATGAAAAACACATGGATACGAAGATAGTTTTTTTTGGGGGGGGGGGGTAAATGGAAATCGCCGTGTAGGGTGTTCTGGTCAACTGGTATATAGTCGGATTCAATGTTGGAGGCGAATATAAGTGATAAATCGAATTTGTCGAAGGGAACTTTGTGCGGTTCCTATACCCTTTCTTCCTCGACTAAAACGTGAACCGAATTAGACCGTGTTTCAAGTGGAAACACGTCACTTAGTAACAATATGGACGAACTTTTCATACTACCNATGGACGAACGTTTCATACTACCTTAAGTACTAAAAAATCTTAATGTTGATAATTTCGTTACATTAAACGGAACAGTCAATTCAACCTTATCGCAATTTGAATCGCTCCATATATGGGTAATGACCATGCGACAGTGAACTACATACCGGATCCAATTAGTTTGCAACAAACAGTCCTCATTTCGCAATTTTACGGTCGCTATAATGACCTTGTTTGCGATTACAAAGTATCACTAAGTCATATGTTGACTGATTTGTTTCATACCTCTTGTATGACTGTCATTTTCCTACTAGATTTGACTACGGTAATCCCGTTTACTTTATTTCGACTACGGGCTCACGGCGGGTGTGACCGGTCAGCAGAGGTGCTTACTCCTCCTGACACCCGACCTACCTTTGCTTTTGTCGGAGGTCCGTGTTGCCCTACACTCGATTTGATAGGTTTTTTTTTTTTTTTTTTTGAGATTATGAATACGTTTAACACGATGTTACCTTCGCCATTGTATGATAATAACATTCTTATTGTATCCTTAGCTCGATTGGTCAATTTCAAGTTTGGAATGCAAGTTATTTTGTATAATCTAGCTTGGTATGGGGACACGCCCCCTTGACAACTAGCAGCCGGAACTACTTTTGCCAATTTCAACAAATAAATAAAAGCAATAAAGGAAATATTTGTATTTGTTATAAATTCTGTAATTAAATTATAAGGGATGACTCATATTTTGTGTCATATTATACATGTACGAGTATAACCTGGTTTGGGTCAGTTTACGCTCTTTTATAATCCGCTTCGAGGATGTTGTTATTGACAATTTATAACGGAAGCAATCCTGTGCTTACAATATAATACAATTTACTATGAACCTTGATGCAACAATGCATTATTGAATTATCAATAATATATGTTTCCAGTATTTGACTCGGCCTCATATTTGAAAATATTATTGACAATTTAAAACGGAAGCAATTATATGCTAACAATATAAATGCATGTTACTATGAATCTTAATGCAAAACTACATTATTGAATAATCAATAATATATAGTTTTGTACATTTGTTGCCAATATTTAACTCAGGTTCACTGCAATCCATGCATTATTAAACTCGTAATTACTCAACGAAACTAAACGAATCATCAACCATGTAGTTGACATATTTCAGTGACGTCATCCATTGTGTTTAGTCATTGAATATATAGTCCCTGCTCCTTGACCTACTTGTGATTTCTCAAAAAGTTGAGTTTAGATACTGAGATTTGTTCATTTGAGGGTATGATAAAAGCCAAAAATTAGGGGGTTGTCAGTATAATGAGTAAATTATGGTATTTTTATTATGTGTACCCCTATCTGTCAACTGTTGGCTTAAAGCTTGCAAATGTGAGAAAACTACAAATTGCACGTAAATTTAGCTTCATTTTGAATTCCACAGAAAAAACACTTTTCATGATTTACACACACACTGAGCTATATCCATAGATTTACTTGTATCACATTCATTGATTACATGCACTAATAATACAAAAACACAATATTAGCTGCTTCTTGGTCCTGTTCATATCCTCACCGTAGCTAACTTCTTTAGATTTAATTTGAGTAAATACATTTCCATCAATTGAATCCATTTCTCTACTTTCATGAAGTGAATTGAGAGCACGTGTAAGTACCCTTTTATAGACAGTACTACTGTTGAATAGATGAATGGTACCATGCAACAGACCATATCTGTCACCTGACTGTTCAGAGTGTTCACATTGTATTTCAGCAAGGGAATAGTTGAATGGCTTCTATCAGCAGGATTTTTTTAAAAGTAAGATAAATACCTCGATGGTGTTGATTGTTGAATAGTTCAGAGAAAACATCCCCAACTCGGGCCTTCGGCCCTCGGTGGCGATGTTTTCTCTGAACTACTCAACACCATCTCGTTATTTATCTATTAATCATATCATCCTTAGTAACACGAATGCCCTAGTGGACTGAACGTTCGCGTCGCAACCGCGAATTCAGAGTTCGATTCTCTATCGCAGAGGCACGTCGAACAGAACTATAAGTGATTTTATTTATTTCATGCCAAGCGCCAGGCATTGGAATTGAAAGTCACGGATCTCTTTGGCATGACGTTTAAAACAGAGATCCCTTGCCATGGTACAGGGCCGTAACCAGAAATTTCCATTGGCGGGTGCACAGGTCGGGGGAAGGGGTGGGGGGGGGGCGCTTTAATAGGCTTCCAGATGGTCCAGGGCTAGTCCTGGTAGGGGTCCAGGGGGTGAAGCTCCCGGAACGTTGGTACGATAGCTCTGGTCGTAGTAAGCGTCATACGATGAAAATTTTATAGGACTTCACTCGAAGATGTACATATTGTCAGGACTGGGGAATCCAATTAATTTTAGCTCACCTGAGCGCGAAGGCTCAAGTGAGCTCATTCTGATCGCCTTTGTCCGTCGAGTCGTCTGTCTGTCTGGTCTGTTTCCGTCTATGTCTGATCCTGTTAACTTTTCACATTTTCGACTTGCTTCTCAAGAAACCGCGCGACCAAATTCAAACCGAAACTTAGGTACAAAATTATTCCTTGGGTAAAAGTGGCGAATCAAGTTTGTTCAAAATGAAGGACCAGGCCCCCCATCAAACGGGGAGATAATCACCGAAAAATCCTAAATAGCGGGGGTGTGCATTTAAAAATCTCTTCTTTCTCAAGAACCAAAACTGGGCCAGCAAAAGCTGAAATTTATAATGACAAAGCTCACCTTGATATGTGGAGATTCAAGTTTTTTCAAGTCATGACCCCCGGGATACGATGGGGCCCACAATAGGGGATCAAAGTTTGACATGTGCATTATATAGGGAAAGATCTTTAAAAAATCTTCTTCTCAAGAAACCACTGGGCCAGGAAAGCTGACATTTATATGGAAGCTTTTTCTGATATAGAGGAGATTCCAAGTATTGTTTCAAATCGATGACCCCGCGGGGGTACGATGGGGCCACCATAGGGGATCAAAGTTTTACATTGATTCTATAGGAAAAATCTTCTTTCTCAAGAAACCACTGCGGCCAGGAAAGCTGAAATTTATACTGGAAGCTTTCTATATAGAGGAGATTATATGTTCTGTTTCAAATCAAATGACCCCGGGGATACGATGGGGCCCCAATAGGGGAATCAAAAGTTTCTTGCATATGATTATATAGGGAAAATCTTTAAAAATCTTTCTTTCAAGAACCACTGGGCCAGAGGGAAAGCTGATTTTTATATTGAGAGCTTCCTGATATAGAGGAGATTTAAGTTGTTCAAATCAATGTTCCCCCGGGGTCGATGGGGCCCCAATAGGCGGATCAAAGTTTTACATATGATTATATAGGGGAAAATCTTTAAAAATCTTCTCCGAAGACCTACCTGGGACCAGGGAAGCTACAATTTTATGGAAGCTTCTGATTGTAGAGGAGATTCAGTTTTCAGATTTCGTTCAACTCATGGATCACCGGGGGTACGATGGGGGCCCCAATTAGCCCGGGGATCCAAAGTTTTACCATATGATTATGATTACGGTGAAAATATTTAAAATATTTTTTCAAGAACATACTGGGCCATAAAAGCTGAAAGTTTCATTTGACAGCTTTCTGATTTAAGTGGAGATTTTAGTTTGTTCAAGATAATGACCCCCGGGGGTACGATGGGGGCCCCAATAGGTTGGATCCAAGTTGACATGTGATATTATAGGGAAATCTTTAAAAATCTTCTTCTCAAGAACCACTGGACAGGAAAGCTTGAAGATTTATATGAAAGGCTTCCTGATATAGTGGAGATTTCATATGTTCAAAGCTATGGCCCCCAGGGATATTGGGGCCACAATAGGGGTCAAAGTTATTACATTTGAATATATATTAAAATGACTTTTCTCAAGCCAAAAGACAACATTTCCTTAAAGCTTCCTGCATTATCAGAGTTAGAATCAAATTTTGATCAGATCATTACCTCCCGGGGGTAGGGCAAGGCCACAACAGGGGATCAAAGTTTTGCATAAAACGTTCTTTCGTCCAGAGCCACGGTCAGTTTTTAAGGAAACTTGAAAATTCTTTTCTAAAGATCACCATGCTAAGCCCAGGCCCAAGGTCACCTCAGGTGAGCGATGGGCCCATGGGCCTCTTGTTTTAAATTATTGGTGGATCTAAGAGGGGATTGGGAGATGCTAAAAATAGTTCGTGATCAGGTTCCTCCGATAGGCTTATAAATTTTAAACTTCTGTACCAATGCCTCCATTGCCCATTTGTAGATTGAGCATTTATTGTTAGTTACAGGAGGATCCCAATCGTTGGATCTAGAGGGTGGGGGGTTTAAAAATAGCTTCATGAACATTTTCCACATGAGTATCGGATGACCTTGATATGTAATTATCATTCATGATGTCTACATTGTTCTGACCAGAGGATCTAATATTTTCGATATAATCTGAAGAGTGTTTTATCAGTTCTTTCATGTACAAGGGTATATTCACTTACCTACTGGTTCATTCACATAGCAGTTCTTATTCTTGTATCATATCACAATAATGGAACTAGTCAGCATCGTATTTTGAATAATTTTCTCCATCTTCTTTCCTCAATGTTCCTTGCACTTTCTCTCCATATAGTACGGTTACACAAGAAGGAGAAGGTTAATAATTTTTGGAGCATTTATTCAATTTGGACGAGGGGATATATTTGTTGTAATAAAAACAATTGTCAAACATAAAATTCTGTCTACATCACACATTACATTAAAAATTACCTGTTCAGCGGTTGAAGGTTTCATTAGGTTATCTGAAGAACCAAAGAAATCCATATGTTTGATTTTCAATACCAGGAATACAGGCCAGAATTCTGTGATTATGCGTGTTCTCACCATAAAGCTCCTTGGAGACCGCAGGTTTTGTTGCAGTAAACCTTCCGAATCACGCCATCTGTTGTTTTTCTGACAAAAGAATTGATATCCCTTAACATTAAACATATGTTGATCATTGAGATAAGTCAGTCTTACACTCCATCATATCTCAAGTTCAAGTTATACATCCTGCATTTCTTACACATATTTTCTTTCTACTAGCTGTATCTTAACGTTCTTTGATGACAAATTTGAATAGAGTAGATATAGACCATTGTACACAAAATCCCCAAATTGATCTTATTAACTATGGAATTATTAGACATGTTATACTAGTGATCAAGTATAGTTGAAAATGGGACAACATAAAGTTTCTTTAATATTGAAAAAAGTCTGAGATTCAGGAACTTCTGTCTTTCTCATTAGTGACAGGAACTTTCTTAATAGAGGGAATTTCAGCTAAAGAGTCTAATTAGATTGATTCACTGTTCGTTGTTTGTTACTAGTTGACTTGTTGCCCTTAATGCAGATAAGAATTTAGAGACTCTCGAAATGATCTTGAACCTCGAGGGTTTGCCTACATGTATTGTAAACTCAATTAAGGTTAGACAAAAGTTATGATAGTAAGAGTTTATCTGGAATACTATTGAGAAGGTTAAAGCTATTCATACTTGAGACAGATTTTTAACACCAGAATTTACAGTTGCATGTCTATGATTATGAATGTTAATCACAGGCGAGAATTATGGATTATTATGAAATCTTACCGCCAGTTTCATCACAAAGGGACATTAAGGAACCATTTGATGTTATGACATAAAAAAGTTCGAATCTACCCAAGTACCAAAGCAGAACAGACCATCTGCATCGCAAATATCACTCCCATTAATTGCATGTGTAATACTTATTAAATACAAACAAAACTTAAACATCGTCTAGATACCTTTGATCTCTCTAGCACAAATATCTACGTAATCCTCATAGTCCGCGCTACGTACTCGTTGTTATTCATTTTCTTTAACTATAGTCCAGGCTGGACATGGTCATTACTGGTTGATGATTGATATAGTTGGGAAAAACGCCCTAAATTCAGGGACAACTACGGTTTTTCAACTTGCGAACAAAAACTTCAATCTTATGAGTGCAATTCTGATCGAAGAAAAGATTTATGACAGGCAGTGGGTCTAAATATAAAAAGTTGATACCCTAGTCAGAATGGCTAAATTGTATAAGAGGAATAATCAAAATTGCGTATAGTAGACACATCAAAACAAAAACAGAGCGTAGGATGTTATTTGAAAGTGGGGGTGAAGGGCGGCAAAACTTCAGAAGGGGGGGGGGCAACTTCCAAAATTTTGTGACAAGCAAAATAAAAAAAAATAAAAAAGAAAGAAAGAAAGAAAGAAAAAAAAGTCATTCGAACATACTGATAAGTGGGGAAGGGCAAACTTCTATTTAAATCACAGAAAAGGGGGGGGTGGGTGCAAACCTCATAAATCACTGAAAGGGACGGGGGGGCAACTTATAAATAATCGTGAATTTATGCAGAAAAAAAAGTTATTTGAGAAAAAGTGTGGGGGAGGGGGGGGGGCACATACTTTGCCCCCCCCCCCGGCTCTAAGTACGCCCATGAAAAATGCCTATAACCTGTCCTTCTGTGTTTCGTAATCCAGTAGCGATAAAAGAATTAGTTTCAAAGCTGAATTAAGATCATATAAGTTTACATAATGCATTTTAAAAGGCGCTCGCAATTTCAAGGAACATAAAACTCAAATGGTATTTGTACCTACATTCGATCCATTTTGAAATATTCATATCATTCGGGCATTTTGCGTCACTAAAATGTTTAAATATTATATTGTACTCTGAAAAGACATACACATAAACCTATGCATTGTTTTCCCCTTGAGCCTAAAGGGAATACGGGTAGAGTGATTAGAGTCTGTGGCCTATTGATATGATTCTAGCATCAATCAAACATTATACTCAGAAGACACGTAAATCTCAAACCATGCACGGTTTTCTCCTTGAGCCTCTAGGGAATGTGGTAGAATGATCACTTTGTAAAACAGAATGGTATAAGAGTCTGTGGCCCATCTATTCTAAAATATTCATAATACAATTTAATAATAATTCTAGAATGTCGCGTCATTTAGAACATTAAAGTGATAAAAGAATTAGGCTTTATGAGGAATACGTTTTGTTTCCAACTGACAAATTGTCTTTGTTTGTTAGTATACATTATTAGGGCCCCGCATGAAATGTGGGTGCCCTATAGTAATCACGTTGTCCGTCCGTCAACATTTTCGTTGTGATGCAATAGCTCAAACATTTTTTATCGTACAGTTTTGAAACTTTGCACAATTGTACTCTACAATAAGAGGCAGAAAAGTATAAATTCTGGGCTCCGTCCGTCCGTTCGTTTGTCCGTCAACATTTTCGTTGTGATGCGATAAATCAAGATGTGATGCGATAACTCAAAAAGTTTTTATCGTACAGTTTTGAAACTTTGCACATTTGTACTTCTTCTTCCGGTGTAGTACAGACCACCTCTGGTGTATTGTCGTACTTTTATGTGCATTCGTGGTGCAAACAGACCCATATTAAAACGGAAGCGCTGTGCATGGAGTTAGGTTATCGAAGCTGGTAGCTGCAACTCCTGTCAGAAGGTGGTAATAGTGTTGCGGGCTATGATGGTGGATAGTGCTGTCAGGAGAGAACGAGTGTTGACATACTCTAGTCCTGACAAATGGCACTAGAAAGCGCTGTCTGTGTCCCCGGACTACAGCAGCTGTTGGAATGAGGTGGGTAGTTGGTATGGCCACCAATCCATTAATGAAGCGGAACATCATGGTGACTTTGCTAGCTGCCCTTCGTTCCTGAAGCGTTGACCATTGCAGTTGGTGTAGCATGGTGGATATGCTACTAGTTGGATGGAAGTCACCAGTAACGATCCTGGCCGCCCTCCTCTGTATCATCTCTAGGTCTTAAATGCAGTATGNCTGGCCGCCCTCCTCTGTATCATCTCTAGGTTTTAAATGCAGTATGTGAGTCCCATATGATGCTTGCATATTCCATTTGTGGTCTTACCAGTGCCTTGTAGCAAAAATCTTTAGTTTTCTGTGGGCACTGGTAGATGTTCCTCTGTAGGAAGGCTCGAGTGTCAGTGTTTGCCTTCTTGACCACGTGGTTTATGTGTGTATTCCATGAAAGGGTTCGGTGAATGTTGATACCCAAGTATTTAGCAGCGATTTCAAGCGTGTGGCCATGGGTGTTATAAGGCTGCTCTATGAGATTCCTCTTGCTGGTTATGTGAAGAACTTGGCATTTCTAGGGGTGAAATTCCATTAGCCAATCCCTTTCCCATGCTTGTAAAGCCTCCAGGTCTTGTTGAAGTAAAGCGGATTCCTCTGTCGTGTTGATTTTTCTATACAGCACACAGTCGTCGGCAAACAAGCGGACAGTGGAGTTCTTGATGTATTTAGGCAAGTTGTTGATGTACAAGAGGAACAGTAACGGTCCAAGGACACTTCCCTGGGGCACTCCAGACAAAACAGATACAGGCTTGGACTTGGATCCATTTAGGACAACTTGCTGTTCACGTCCACCCAGGAAGTCACCGATCCATCTATTAAGGTTGCCTCTCACACCAAAATGGTCCAGCTTGTGTCGTAGCCTCTTGTGTGGTACTTTATCAAAAGCTTTGGAAAAGTCAAGGAGAATTACATCTGTTTGGCCTCTATCATCGATGGTTTTTTGCTAGGTCCTGGAGCGTGATGATTAGCTGTGACTCACAGGAGCGACTTTTCCTAAATCCATGTTGTGCATCAGTCAAAATCTTATTAAGTTATTACCCCATGTGAATGAAAACAACGGAGCTCTGTACNAGGAGAATTACATCTGTTTGGCCTCTATCATCGATGGTTTTTTGCTAGGTCCTGGAGCGTGATGATTAGCTGTGACTCACAGGAGCGACTTTTCCTAAATCCATGTTGTGCATCAGTGAAAATGTTATTAAGTTATTAACCCATGTGAATGAAAACAACGGAGCTCAGTGTCTCTCTTTTCACCTCAAATCGTATCCATGCCCCTTTGATATCAATTATTCGCATGTATGATGAATTAAGATCAAATAAATACCTAGCTTTGGATTCGTGAATGAGTGAATATTCAATTAGGTTCGAATTGACGGGCAACCTAATATACAAGCAGAATTCTGTATTTGAAGCTGGGCGTTTTCGCAAGCGGATTTACTGAAGGTTTGTTTGGACACAAGTGTACTCGGAAAATATGGCTTTTTTTGTATTAAGGCCATCCGCAGAAAAAAAAAACCCACCGTAAATGGAAGGTCAATTATAAGGGATCGATATCTAGCTCATTGGTACATGTACAATGTACCTCCCATCCACACAAACATCCCCCCCCCCTCCAAAGAGCTACTACAGTTCTCCCGTACCGTTTTGAAACTCTACAATAAGAGGCAGAAGTGTATACATTCTGGGTTCACAACATTATGTCAACATCTTTGTTGTGGTGAACTTTTATTTTTATTATGACGCTTTAACTCAAAGAGTTTTCACAAATGAATACAGTTTTCAAACTTGTTAGTCTGTCGGTATGCCAACATCTTTGTTGTGCTGAATATTATTGTTGTTGTGATGCAACAATTCAAAGAGTTTCGACTTTCCACAAAAATGCATTACAATAAGAGAAGACACCTATACAGTCTGGGTTTACGTATGTCTTTCTGCATGTCAGCGTGAATGTTGTCAAAGGGAGATATTAGAATTGTGATACCGGTATATGGAAAATAATTGTTACCCACCAGATTGAGTATATATATCCTTTTCAAATGGTATAAACAATGTTTATGTGAACCTGTATTAAACTCATTCAATAAACTTTAAGACGATGCACGTCATTGTTAGTAAAATAAAATCGATCGGGCTTGGTATACAAGGTTCAATTTCTGACATCCTGTTGCAAACTGGGGGAAGTTACGCTATGAATGAAT
>CAJDSM010042539.1:863-19654 GCA_903981925.1 Ostrea lurida | reverse complement strand
ACATTGTATGCTTGGTGTTTGAATCAACGTAATTGGTATTGTCCAGGTAGTTTTATTATATGAAAGCTTCATAAATTGCAATAGCATATATCTATAAATGTAAAATAAGGAAATGAAATGTGATGCCATATATGAGCAAAATGTGAAAGAAATTATCACTTTGAATAGCAATAACAATACCATTTTAACACATTTTGTTTTATTTGAAGTCATGCGTGTATATTCTAAGTAGCGAGCAGTGCAAGGTCATTCACACAACAAAACATATAATGTTGACTGATTTGTTTCATACCCTTTGTTAGACTGTATGTCTAATCGTTCTTGAAAAGTGTGCGTTTAAGGGGTATACAAATACCGATAGTTTATTTAGGGCCCCTAAGAGTGTATGTAATGGATGTATAAACGATGTTACTACTTTTCATTGTAATTTCGTCATTTCTATTGATCGAAACACCACCACATGACTGTTTATAAACAATGAATTTACCTGATGCTTCCTAAAATAGAAGTTAATTGACCTGATGTTTCCTAAATAGCACCACTTTCGTCTCCCTTTCAGCTTTCTATTGTGACGTCACAATTAGAGTGCTAGTCTTTCAGCTTTCCATTGTGACGTCACAATTACGTGCTAAAATCAATAATTTAGCATTGCATTATTATACTAAATATTGTGATAGTTATTGAAGCCAAACTGTTTAAAAATAATAAAAAATATCAGCATGTTGATTACGGTCAATTCAATGTTTTTATAGCACCAACCCTAGTAACAATATAGACCTCCGAAGCTCGTTCTCGGTCAATATTGTACTCAGGGTTGGTGCTATAAAACCATGAATTGACCTCATCAACATGCTATAATTGTATATTATTAAGTACAATTCAACATATAAGGACATAAAAGTCACAGATTATTATATTGTTGGAGTTATATCTATGTACGTGCACTTTTCATTTATGAAGGAATATATATTTGTACATAATACGTAAACCCTCCACACATCACCTAAACACAAAACAATATGAAAACGTGAGAATTCTAAAGTGTTCTCTATTCATTAACCATGTTAATTTGTGCAAGTCTAGTAGACAGCCGAAATTAGAACATTCGTTTTTTATTGCTTTTAACATTTCTATAGGCTTTCAAAATTAAACTTGTCACAATTCAAAAGAAAATGCAATTCGTCATCCAAAGCACCAGAATTAAGTTAACATCGTGTTAAATGTAATCACCCCCCCCCCCCCACATATATATACAAAGTCGAGTGTAGGGCCGCACAAAAGCGAAGGCAGGATCAGGTGCCATGGATGAGTAAACATAAAGTCATACAGTAAACGGTGTTACCCGGTTACATGCAGTTGTCAAATTTAGTAAGCAAATCACAGTCTAGCAAAGGGTATGAAAAAATCAGTCAACATATGGCTTGGTGATAATTTGTAATCGCAAACAAGGTCATTATAGTAACCGTGAAATTTGAGAAATGATGAATTTAAATGCGGACATGTATATTTTACATTGTGCAGGTATATTTCTGATCACTGAAGAGACATAATTTGTGGAAATGCGCATCTGGTGCATAAAAATTGGTACCGTATATTATTTATATTACTAGCTTCAATGGTTAATTGATGATATGGAATTCTGAACCTTTTGATAATGGACAGATGATCTAATCATTGGACAATGAATATGCACTTTCTATAAGCTCTAGGCTTAGAATTCAAATATTCCCACGTGGTATCAATCGAAAAGGTTTGTATAAGGATTTGAGAACAGTGTGCACTTTCTCTGTAAATTAATATAAATAGCTATATTTAGTCACGGATAGTGAGATAAAAAGCGCCTGTTCAACTGAAACTTATGCAGATTGTCACGTCTGTTTTGAAGGACTTTTATTAATGTAGAGAGAAATATAAGAAAATCAGTATTGTTATGATAAACAGTTAGCAGACTGATCATTAAAAAGCACAATCAATGCAATCTTGGAAGTAAGGATAAAGAGGGTAAACAAATTTGGACTTAAATTATATCGTTGTTTCACTTCTAATGTTAGGAAGGAATAAAAATGTTGCACCTAGTTGAAATAGTTTTAACTCCATACATTTTCGAAAATCGACATTTTCTTGATTTCAATTATTATAAAATTGTTGCATTTATCTATGATATATGTTTAAGTTTTACATCAGTATGAATTGCAATACCAAATCAACTTCTCGTCGTTTATTCATTTGCGTGATTTTGATTTTTCTGATCAGCGGTTGAGGTAAGATAATTATAAAAACGTCACTTAAATTGTAGCTATTATAGCTAGTCTATCAATAAAGCAACTTGATGTGAAGTAATACAAGACTATTGCATGTTTGATAAAATCTGCGTTATCGGGAATGAATTTCAGTGGTGTTCAAATCACCAAAAACTTTTATCTGGTGAACCTTAAACCAATAAGATTTTGGTCATGAAATATGTGTATTCTTTCGCTCAGTACTCTTCTTAATATTTAATCTATTTGATATAGCCCAAGACATTTTGCAATGGATACTGAAGGTATGAACTCAGACAAGCTAACATACACAACATCATCCAGAAGTTGTCGAGATACTATTGCATAAACGATATTAATAGCATCATTTGTTGTGAGACATGCAAAATTTCCGAACACGTCACTAAAAAAGTCTTCCCTTTGAGAATATCAATTACATCGCTACCTCTACTATCTAATATATCTACTACACAACCTTGACAGGATTTGTTAGTTAGATGATTAAATATCCAATAACGGATGAAAATCAGCACTGCCATTAACAATGATATCTGTCTCAGATCCAGTTTCGGCATTTAAATCTCCACATCGAATGATATTTCTTTGGTATTTTACATCGTTGTGTTCTAAGCTAACAAGAATATCAGATGAAGTCTTTGAATACAAGAAGACAATGTGGAGGTATAAAACTTAATCATATGTTTAGATCTTAAAACAAGTTGAAAAAAATGTCAAGGTTTATTGATGGGTTGTCTTTATGAGTACTTGGTAAAGTGGTATTAAAGTGTTAAACCGTTTTGTTATTAATGTACCCATTTGTCCAAAGTATCTGTTGTTGTGTTTAGACATATCGCCGAATATTGCATTAAAATGATAAGAAGCCCGGATATTGATAACTGGCGATCAAAATGGATTTTCGCTCAAATATAAGGTCGAAGTTTTCAATTTATTCCAGGCAAATGGATCCTTGAAGTTGTCTTTGTTTTCATTTCAGTCCTCCAATATTCTAAAAACACATCTTAAAAACCGAACAATTCTCATAATCATAGGACTTTTTATAACATATTCTCTATATGAAAATGACCAAAAATAAGATATATGTATACACATTTTTAGTGCAGACTTGTTCAATACTGTAAAATTATCTAATTTCGTAGGGGAATATTTCGTTGTTTTTCTTTAGTGAACATAATTTTGCGTGGACTAATTTTCGTTTTTTACGAGGTGACACCTCGTTATGTCAGAGTCCAGCAAAAATGGCGCCATAGCCGAGTTCCAACGATTTTCATTTTATCAATTATTAAAAATTTTACAATTCTTACAACTCAACTTCCAGAGAAAAATGAAAAATAGCAACTTTACACTGACACCTGATATAGAATTTGCCATTAAATTTCAAAATGAGGTAGAAAATATCCGAGATTTCTGATTTGTTTACTTTTATTCATGAACTCTGAAAATATAGTTCATTGAAGTGCACTTAGTTTTTTTTTTTCCGAAAACAGATGTTTTCTATCAAAGTGAAAACCCTCAGTTTAACAGCATTGCTTTATGTCCCAATTTTCCATATAACAATTTAGCTTACAATATGACCTATCAATGAGTAAAATGTTGTCTGATGTGTTTCATATACCATTGTTAAGCCGTTTTTTCACACACTGATTTGACTACGGGCTATTCGTTTACCTGATCAAACTATGGGCTCACGGCGGGTGTGACCGGTCAACAGGGGATGCTTACTCCTCCTGGGCACCTGATCCCGCCTCTGGTATGTCCAGGGGTGCGTGTTTGCTCAATTCTTGTTTTTTGTATTCTATTTATGACTTAGGAGATTGATCACTGTTCGTTATCTTTGCCTTTACATCCAACAATAAACCAGTTACATTATCTATGCAATGTAGGTATTCATCCGATAGCCAGTTTTGTATGTGAAAGAAGTGTGTGGAGACGCAAAGCATTATGGGTAGTATGGTTTTTGAATGTTGCTAATGTCGACAAGTACCAAAACCGCTGTATGTGAGGTGTTACGTGATTGGCTAATATCAAGAATGGAAATTATTGGATTGAAAGAATATTATCAAACGTTATCAATTGTCGGGATGAAAATTTCTTGAACAAATCGAGAAAGGAATGAGGAAATTTCTATGGTAGTTAGGTGTGTTTAAAATGATGGTGTAATTCACTACAGATCTGCGTGTTTTATAGAAATGTAATTTCCAGATAAAAAAAAACATTAATATTTATGTGATCAGATAGCCTTTTCTTTTATACTTTGCTTTAACTGAAACATAAACCAAGTATAGCACCAAAATTAAAAAAGTATAAATGTAATGTTTTTTATCGTAGAGGATTTTAAAAGATTAGACACTGATCCCACTTACATGCTATATGTAAGGGTATTTCACATCTTGACGAGGGCGCGCTTGGCGCGCACGAGGCAGTGGAAATAACCCACTTGTCGCAACGATACATTGTTCTTTGATTGAAAAGATGACCACTGATTGGGAGAATCAACTGGCAGAGGCCCTGCTGTTCCTGAAAAGTGTTCAATGTCTATTACACGTATTTGTGCCATAGTCACCATGGCTGAGAAGTTTAAAGTTCTTGAACTTTTATGATTGAAGCGTCCATGTAGGATAGCACTGTTTTGAAGGGGGAGGGGCAAACTTCTTAAAGTAATTTGACAAGCAAAAAAAAAAGGGGGGGGACATAACACACTGCTCTTTTCTGAAGGGGTTCTAAAATATTGACATGCATAAATTGAATAAAGAAATAATTAAAAGGCGAATACAACACACTCTGTTTTGAATGATGATGGGACACACTTTTAAATTGACAAGCAAATTGAAGGGGAAAATTCATTATAGCTTGAAAAATAATGATCCTACGCCCATGTGAAGATGCTATTATTTGTCAAACCAATGTGGGTTTTTTATATGCTTCATGAAGCTAAATCGAGGCTTGTAGAACTTCAGTGAACTGTACACGGATGCTTGATTAATCCAATTTCTTTAATCATTATATCAATGCATCACCTTCTATTCAGAAGGAACTGTGCCGACATCAGAATTTTTGCACAGGGATTAAAATGCTTATTGTGGCTCAGAACAGCGGAACCGTGCGACAACTTATTTGTTTGTCACCTCGTTTCAGAAACTTTAAGTACTTTGATTATATCACATAAAAATAAAAAAAAATACATGTAAATATTACGAGTATGGGTACCCGGTTTAAACAATGTTGATTATTTGCAATCATCACATACATATATACCGTTACAATACACTCGCCCTTTATATCATCAAACGTGTCAACTAAACTAGCTCTTAATTCCCTCGTGATCAGTTCGCTCGTGTCAAAATGTTAGATTATTGTGATAAAATTCAAAAAGACCTATTGAATCCTGCTTGATGTTCATAAAGTACGTTTCCTTATAACTTTCTACAAAATGATTATCTTTGTCTTTACATTAAACAATAGAACATATGACCTATGGTTAGCGGTAAGTTGAAATTTATTTTTAAAAACAAATTCATAGTGCGGTATGCGGCCCAGGAGTCGTATCACCAGATGAAAAAAGATTACCAATTTATTTCCCATATACCTCAATGCAACCTTTTGGCCCTCTTACTAATTAACTATATTGATTTTAGACTAATGGTCACCAACATTTCATAGTTCCCTCCAAGTGCTAAATAAAAACGGGAAAATATGTAGGGTCCTATTGATTGTACAGGTCATATCTGTACAATTTTAAAACACGTAGAGCTCTGCAGTAAATTACACCCTTCATTTCAAACAAATCCCTACCATAACGATTTCCTCATTCTTTTCTAGATTTTGTGCACTAAATTTGTATCCCGATAATTAGCGTAAGGTTTGATAAAACTTCTTTCGATTCCAAATAATTTCATTTTTGATATTAGCCAATCACGCAACACCTAGACATTTATACATCCGCTCAATAATTGTCAAGTTAGTATCAAAAATCGACGAGTGCCGTTTTGATAGTGTAAACGGGTGTAACCGGTGGAAGAAAAATAAGTTCGTGCATGATTGGAAGTTTGGATAGGTTTAATTGACGAATTGTGTAGCCATGGTACAAAATGATTTCCCTGTTAAAATCAAATCATCTAATTAGCAACAATGAAAATATATCAACATATTATAAAAGAGCGTAAGCTTTGAAAACATTTATTTGTTGACTTTACATAAGTCTTTGACTACAGCCAAGTCATTAAAAGTCTTGAAAATAATAATTGTTAATGTTTGATGAAAGAAATGATGCCAATCTGTTTCCATATACTACAATGTAACATGGACATGAAATTAAACAAATTGGTATAGATGATTAACAATCATAATTTTCATAATTATGTCAAATGTTAACTTCGCCTTTTTGTATTGATATATCCTGCCTATCTCGAAATAAAGAACACCATGGAATCTGACAGATATGCTTCATATCTGGATATTTCAATTACTATTGACTCTAATGGCCGACTGACAACTACATTATATGATAAGCGTGATGACTTTGACTTTACAATCGTTAACTGTCCTTTGCTATGTAGTAATGTACCACTATCACCTGCTTATGATGTGTATGTCTGTCAGTTTATTCGCTACACAAGAGCATGTCATGCGTATGAGAACTTTTTAAAGCGAGGGCAACTATTAACAAAAAAGTTGAAGTCATATCTTGACTGATTTGTTTCATACCCTATGTTAGACTGTCATTTTCGTACTAGATTTGACGACGGGTAACCCCGTTTACTTCTTTTCGGCCATTTGTGTTTCGACTCCGGGCTCACGGCAGGTGTGACCGGTCAGTAGAATATGCTTGCTCCCCCATGATACCTGATCCTGTCTTCGCTTTTGGAGGTCCGTGTTGCCCCTTCACTGGATGTTGTATTTGTTTTTTCGGAATATGATTGCGTTTAACATATTGTTTACCTCGCCAATTTATATAAAAGATAGGCTTGAATTATCAGTATTTTATTTAAAATACTAATTTCACTAATTTTATAGACGATTAGGTCATAAGTATAAACCTTCTTAATTGCCATAATGTTATTAAAAATATCTACATGCACACAAAGTGTTTGATATATTCAATATTTTAATTGATAGAAAATCACATGTATGGATTGTTTATAATAAACTACCCAGTCCTTGTTTCTGGTCTGAGGTGAATGATGTTCTTCTAAATCAGCGCCAGACTCACAAAATATAAGGCTGTGTGCCTAATCGTCAATAATTTATGAATCGGACGAAACACAGCATGTGTCACTGCATAAACTACTGTTCGAATAGTTTCAACTGTCCATACTAACTGCCAGATGTGCTTCCGGTGTAATGTCTTTGCCTCTTTTCGGCCATTTCTATTTTTGCTTGACTGGATTTTGAAAGCAAGTAAAAGTAGCCATATTACAGTATCGATTATTCTGCGCTGATTTGATGCGCTTTATTAAATTAAGCTCAGTAAAGAAAACTCTATGTATACACAATGATACGAATTCGATGCATAGTCCATTTATTGTACGGAGACAATTTCTATCACCATAACAAATTAAATGCATGTACGTTTCACAAAACATGTTATGATTTCAAACAAGTAGTGCGGTTTTTGAATATGACATTGCTTTGCAAGAGATGTTTACAAAACGTGAGTCCGACATAATGATCGCGTCATTTTGTTGTAAATCTCCTTAGTTTTGCATGTTTTGTCACATTTATCGATTTATCACCTTCATTTATAGTGTACTTATGGAAGAATATATATTTAGTTAAGCCCATACTGAGGTCATTTGCACGAGTTAGTAATACCCACAGTAGATACTATTGATTAATGCACGTCATAAATTGAAAAACATTTTATTAGTGCAGACATTTGATATCTTCCAAGGAGATAGGACACAAAATCATCAATATCTATACATGGCATTTAAAGGTTTGAAACTTACAATGTTATCTTACACAATAGGGAGTGCACGTTACTCATGTTGATATTGATTAATATATAACAGGTGCTTAAAATAAGTAAGACGTAGTTTAAATCTACAAGGCTTATTTTAAATTAAATCTCGTGCTGGTCTACTTCATGATTGGTTTTTCTTCAACAGAATTTTTGGTTGTAAGCTATTCAACGCCCTGCTTAAGAATATTTCACCCATGAGGATACGTCAACATTGCCAGTGAAAGCCTGCAAAGTGTAAACCTACCATAAACTCTTAAGCCCATTAAGCAGGGAAATAACTTTGTTGCAACTGTGACATGGAGTCTCGTTTGTTGCAGTATAATTTTAAGGACTACCCCATATAGTCACCCCTTACGAAAAGCGAAGGATTCTATGGACCTATTCTAACCCGAATTTTCACGGGAAAGTGGAAACGCCTGCAATTGATAATGCAGTTGACTATAGTAGAACTTTAATTCAACAGCCTATACTGCTTATGCGTTGTTGTGGCATAACTTACTTTGTGTTTTGAAAATGATATGAGATAAATATGAAATATTACGGAACATTAATGTAGTACGTTCTCTCGTGTTTCCATGCAATATTTCCTGCTTCATATAAACCTTTGTGAAAGGGAATTTTGTAAGGTAATTATAATTCTCAGCATCTTTTGTCTGCTTTTACTTGTACATTTCACGAAATTCATGAAGCAACATTCATTTATAAGTTAAATTTACGATATCTTTTGATAAAGATTGTGTAAGTTGACCCAGGAGAAATGTATAGAAAGATACGTGTATATATTTTCACAATTAATATTCATTGATTTACTCGGGAAATAATTTTGAAATTCGTTTTCAGTTAATTTCTATGTTATTTTGAACTAACAATTTACATCGTTTTACATTTTGTTTCATAGATTCATTGGAGATGAGACCGCGAATATTTGATTGAGACGTTATTATTTAATATTCATTTTGGGAAATGTTATGTACAGAAAGTTAACATTGTGTCAAACGTAATCAAAATAAAAAAAAACATATACAAAATCGAGTGTAGGGCAACACGGACCTTCGACAAAAGCGAAGGTAGGATCAGGTGCCATGGAGGAGTAAGCATCCTCTGCTGACCGGTCACACTCGCCGTGAGCCTGTAGTCGAAACTAGTATGAAAATGGCAGTCTAACAAAGGGTATGAAACAAATCAGTCAACATATGACTTAGTTATAATTTGTAATCGCAAACAAGGTCATTATAGCGACCGTAGAATTTGCGAAATGATGACTTTAAACGAGATTCGTTATAACCCTGCAGCATCAACTTTTTTGTTAGTAGTTGGCCTCGCTTTAAAAAGTCCTCATACGCATAGCATGCTCTTGCGTATCGAATCAACTGGGAGATATACACAGCATAAGTAGGTGATAGTGGTATATTACTACATAGAAAGGGAAAGTTGACGATGTAGTTGTCATTTGCATGCATTGTAATCGTCCATAGTTCTGTTTATTTTTGTTCCGTTCCCGAAGATATACACAGGATCTCCCATGGTTTGTGGTTTGATATGATGATTATCCAAGGAATTGTGTGTTTTATATCCTCGAGCCTTGGCTCGGGGATAGAAAACACACAACGAGTTGGATAATCATCATATCAATCCACAAACCATTGGATATTCTTTTTAAAACATATTTTATCCAGACTAAGCCTAAAGAATAAGGATTTCAAACTTCTCTTTTGTTTACCTGAGTCTGAATTACCTACGCATCGTTAACATTACGCGCTACAAATAGTTCGCCGAGAATTAAAAAAAATAAGAACATTGACAGTCGCAATGTTTAAATCAGAAGAGATTATTTTTAAATGAGAGAAAAAATACATTTTAGGATATATTACATAGAAATTGTGTGAAAATATAAGCCATCCAGTGATGACGTATACAATGAGGCGATGTTTTTTTCCTTCTCCATTTGTTGTTGTCGCGAGTGTCATGGAATATCTGTACATTGCCATTGGCAGAATTTTTATGCTTCCTGCGTCATCGAGGGTCGTGGAGCTATTATTGTGAATTGTGTTTGGGTTTCTTACATATAAAATGGCGAAGTAACAAAGTATGAAACGTATTCGTGATGGAATTGTTTTGTCTCAGGGCAGATATGCGAGACGTGGAGTTAGTCCTACCCCAGCAACGTGAGTTCGGTGCATGCATGATGATAATCCATTATATAAAAGGAGTAAACACTTTACAACGAATATTTTGTTTGTTGTGGTATATCGGATTTTCTAACACTCAGAGAGATTTACAGAGTAGGTCGTTCAGTTTCAGACGGAACGGGGGTGGAGGGGGTTTACATTTTGACTTTCAAGGATAGATAACAATTCAGTATTTGAAAAGTACAGACCTTTTCGATTTTAACTACTTTCTTAACAATCATATAAATTTATTGTTTTAAAAGTTTGAAGAGTTTATTAACATCAGTTTCACTTCCATCAATATGTGTATAATATTGAATTATTGGGAATTCTGCCATCCTGATTTTGTCACGCGGCGTAAGAATATATACTGTGAGTGATATGCAAAAAAATATCACACAAGTTATATCAATTGGATAAAAGGGTAAATATGTGATAAAAGTCGGTATCTTAATTTTGTTATTGATTCCATACAAAATACAATTCCGTATAGCGTCACGAAACTGGCTGTTGACATGATATGATATTTTTTAGCCTTTATCTACGAGGGCCGTTCAAAAAATACGTAGACTTTTGTCATAACTATTTTATTTAACGTCATATTATAACCAAATTTGGTAGATATGTTTTAACCATAAACCTGACTAATTTTGATTAAAAACTTCCAATATATTCCGATATATCTAAAAGTTCTTTCAGATTTAAAACTGTAAAAATGGGGTCACGGAGCACGTCAGAATTAGGTACTATACAAACAATACACTGTATAATGTTTAAAGTCATATCTTCAACAAAGTGCACTAAAATGGAAAAAAAAATAGATGCTAAATCAAGAATTGTTACCTCATTTCACGAATTAAATTTTGACGCAATACATTGCTTTGTTGAACGGAAATTGCTTATAGAGGTAAGGTAGTCCTCTTAAAAAATGTAAAGAAAGTTGACGTCGCCATGACGTTACGGAGCAGCGAGTAGCGATAGCATTTTTGTTGCCGTCATGAAATCCCGATACAAACTTTTTTTAATATTGCTAGACAAAGAAGAAAATATGTCAAATACAGGTCTGCATTTCTTTTATAAATGGCATAGGGGTTTTTTGAAAGGTAAAAACTCTGTATAAGATAATTGGTGACCTAGGAGAGGACGAATTTCATAAAAAATCATGTCGAAAGACGTCATAACGTCATGGTTTTGCTATTGTAATTTAAGCGAGTAACAAGGTAGAAAAATTGAAAGTCCGACGAACTTAACTTATACTATTCGAACATTTGTTAACCAACTAGATGTCAAGTACTATATTAGATGTTTTCATGAGTTGGTAAGCCGCTACGGACTTCGAGTGAGGTGTATAGAAGTATTTATCTTGAGAAACTGTGAAATACATTATTCGTGACGTTATGGTTTTATCGTTATCGTTGCTGCGTGATGACAAAACAATGCTGGTTTTTAATTTTAATAACACCTAGTCCATTTAATCAAATGCGATGAAAATTCATACATTCGTAGAATAAATTGTTTTAACATAAGATAATGTGTTGACTTTGAATTTCTTACAAATAATTTGAAAAAGAGAGGCATTTTCTACGATTTTTTTTGAATGGCCCTCGTACAAAACTCTTCTTTATTTTCTTTTGTCGTTCCAAACTCTTAGTCTTCGAGCAAAGAAAATAGTTTTCGAAATATGTCACATACGGTGAACCAAAATCGGTGTCACGTATTTTCATTCATCGTAATCATGTATAAGTATTCAAACTTTAAATTAAAAAAAAAACATACTACTAAAATAATAGTTTGTTTGACATTGAAAAAAAAAACTGCATTGCCTTCATTCATCCCAAATATTTCTGCTGTCATGCATTTTACAAACTGTCACTTAAGAAGGGCTACGGGAAGAAAAAAAAACAAAAAAAAAAAAAAAAAAAAACAAAAAAAAAAAAAAATAAAAAAACCAAACCAAACACTTGTCCTTCAACCATACATATAAAATACATGATGATGTCTTATCAATTAACAATCAGATTTTCACAATTAAGTCCATTTGATATATCCGACGGAACTCGAAATAAAGGACACTACACAATCTGACAAATCTGCTTCATATTTGGGTATCTAACGTAACATTGACTCTAATGGCAAACTGACAACTACATGATATGATAAGCGCGATGACTTTTAACTTTGCTATTGTCAATTCAATAAATTTTCCATTTGGTGGTAGGATAGCTGTCAATGCAAGCATATGTATGTCTCTATTCTGTTACATTTTCTACATTTTCGTCTGTTATCAAAGATTCTTAAAAAAACTCTGAAGAACTTCTCGTAAATTTTAAATCCCAGAACCGTTCTATTATCAACAACATCAAACCATGACTTTTCAACACTTTTCACGAACGTTCCGCACGATAAATTAAAGATAACATTTTTTAACGTTATAAACAGTTGCTTCTACAAAAAATGGAAATAGAAAATATTCATGTCTGGTGATCATTCTAAAAATTACTTTGACACTTTGATATGTTGACGACGTTTTATCTATCAATGATAATGATTTTCATTCGTTTGTCGAGTCAATATATCCAAGCGAACTAGAAATAAAGGACACAGCAGATTCTTCCATGTCTGTTTCGTACTTGAATATCTTATTGACCATGACTATCAACGGCAAAATAACGACTCAACTATATGAAAAAAGGACGTTTTCAGCTTCTCCATCGTCAGCTTCTCAAACTTCTGTAGCAATAGTCCATCATCACCTGCATACGATGTGTATGTCTTTCAAATTATTCGATATGCAAAAGCTTGTTCTGCGTATGATCAGTTTTTTAATCAAAGCAGTTATTGTTGCAGGGGTTTCAACAGTCACGTTTTAAGGCAGTCTGAGTCTAAGAGATTCCTATTAGGTGGGTTTATTTGGTTTAAATATATGTGTTTTGAGTCAATCCTGGGGGAAAATCATGAAAATCTGAAAATTAAAAACAAGGAACCTGAATTAGAAGGAAACATTTTATTGTACTTTCTCGAAAGGTCACTAAAGTATAGAAAATGATAATGATTATGAATCATTGAAAGAGAAAATAATAATGATTTTGAATCAATTTGAACCAGAATTTCAAAAGACAAATGAATGTATAATTGGATGTAAAAATAAATGAGCTGTTCCTAGCAAAAAGGACCCTTATCTTATGCAGAAGTATTTTGAAACGTCATAATGAAAAAGAGTGACATCATTTTGTATATTTGTAAAAAAAGGTATCATGACTACCAATCACCAGTTATTGGTCATCTTTCGTGAAGTGAAATATTTTAATTAAAAATATTGCTATAATAGTGTGAGAGACTGTTCTCTATAGTTTATATATAAGCATTGATATTCTTACTGTTCTTTTGGCTAGGAACTGCTCAAATCATATACTAAATATTGTTTGTAAATGCGATAAGGTGTGAAAAAAATGAAAACATATTTTGAAATATTGTTCTTTTTATTTAAAGAGAATGAGTTCAAACCCAGATATTTGAATAGCAATACGTCTGCACTACGTAAGAAAAAAAGAAGCATTAAGTGTGGTATATCCTGAATGGGTAAAGCTTAAAACAATGGACGATAGACATGTACCAAATAGACAAGTACCATATTGGACGATGGATGATGTACAAAGAAAATATATGCCTCGAAAAGACATTTCTATTCAACCGCCAAAATCAAAACATCTTCAGAGAAAACAAGCCGATAATGAAAACAAACATGAGATGGATGATGCGATCCAAGCTCAATGTGCAAAAGAAAATGGTAATGTATTTGATGAAGCAGTAGTACAATTTGAAAGATCACACCATTACAAAGGTACATCAAGGACTTTTTAAAAAAAAATCCAGTATGACTCTTTGAAAATGAACTTCGTGATATGCATTCAGTATATACGTGTTAAGGGTACTCTTGTATGTATTTGAATAATAGCAGGATCTTATAATTTTTATATGTGTTTTTTCGACAGAAAATCGCCTAGAATATGTTGCAGATGAGATTAAAAATCTGGCTTCGGAATTCGAACGTCTTCCCTCCATCATGGCTTCAGTCTTGCGTGAAAATGGAAATCGAATAGGTATGAATTGCAACATACCTTTTTTTTACATGCCGTAGAAAAAATCTCTGTGCCTATCAATGTTATAAAATAATATATAAATACAGTCAAAAGAATAGTTTTTAAATCAGAATATTATATGTGAAATGAACATCCACTGCAAATCATGTGCGCGCAAATAAAATTCATACTACATGCTACAATTTCCAAAAGAATCATTGCGATTTGAATTTTGATTTCTGAATGTCAATTGGCAGACATTTTCAAAATATTAAGGATATGGGGCCTTGCTGCAGTGCCTTACACACTTCCGGCATTAATACTGTCATATTTTTTTTCTGAATATCTATGGGATTTACTGACGTGGTAACCTAATGTTTGGTATTTTGAAGGAATTGCGGATATTATTTTTAATATCAGTGTGCATTTTGATTTATAGTTTCATCAGCAAGACACATTTCTACAGAAATTGATGGACGACCTTTCCTACAAACAAATGCATACAAAACAATAGTTGAACAATTAAATAGGAGCAACATCGTAGTGGTGACGGGGCTTCCTGGAAATGGAAAGAAATTTATAGCTTTCCAATGCGCAAAAACCTTTCAGGAGAAGAAGCAATTGAAGCCATTTATTGTCCAACATCACCAAGACTGGCAGGTCGACATTTTCCCAGACAACAATCTCTTCATCATCGTGCAGGATTTTTGCGAGGTTGATATCTTTTCCTCGGAATTCCGTAAAAACGTTAAGAACCATATTGCTGGAATTTCTTTTAGCATACATGATAACTGCACTGCTGGGGCTAACAAACTTCTGATAATTCTCAAGAAAGAAGTTTTACATTTTATGAACCGATTTTTTCCTGAAGATATCAGGTTTACAAAGGAGTTTGTAATCGATCTCTCTTCGCCAAAAATGCGTCTTACATCCAAAGAAAAGCAGGAAATGTTGAGGATAAACGAGGTGGGAAAAGGGGAGGACAAAACTGCATTGATAGAATGCGAGTTCCCGTTTGCATTTCCAAATGCCTGTCATTTCTGTCAGACAACGTCCGAATTTCCTGAATATATAGATAGATTTTTGTCACAGGAATTTGAAAATATCGAGCCCGAGTTTTTCCTCGCCCTCGCAGTTGTCTGCCTACAAGGAGGAAAAATCAAGTTGAAAGAAATCTATGAAAATGAGACATATGCAATCTTACACCGCACATTCAAGCAAACCATACATAGATGTACTAGAGATGTGTGTATGAACTTGCCTTTTGTTGTTGATCTATTAACAGATGTTTATTTTACAAAGGTCACCGAGAATGGCATTACATATCTTGAATATTTGCACACAAGTGTAAACGAAAATGTAGCCTCAGTTATATTAAGGAATAATGCAGATTTGGCATTTCAGTTGGCACCACTCAACAAATTGCAATATTTTCGTTCCAAGTTTCTGCAAGTAAGCAAAGGTTTTTCAACCAATCCGACCTTTGATTGGATCATCGAGCGAATAACAAGCTCATTATGCCTTGATCCCACAGATGGTGTAATACAATGTATTACAGAGCTACCGGTATGGAGTGAAGAAGAGTTTATCGATATGATCTTGGCAAACGAAAAGATCGAAGAAGCATTTCGAAATTTGAAAACTTACCAACAAGAGTACTTTCTTGTTTGTGCCATAAAATCGAAGTCTTTAAATATCATACGGTTATTATTCCACTCGCTGAGGAAGAAGCTGTTCCGTAGACTTTGCCAAGTAAACGAAATACTGATAAAGGTAGTGAGGACAGGCTGTGTTGAGATGTTTGTACTTCTGAATGATTTAGGAGTTACACTTAAAGATGATAAGTTCTCGCATTTTGAAACCCAGCTTACTGCCTTGAAGAACAACCATCTACCAATGCTTTCATTCTTGACGAAACGCGTGCAAATTGATCCGTCATTTAGAGATGCACATGGCTGTTCCCTTTTACATTACGCAGGAAAATTCGGATCCATGGAAATGATGGAATATTTGATTAAACAAGGTTTGGATCCAAATGCTCGCTCCTTTGATAACGAAACGATATTGCATTTCGTAGCAATGTTTGGTTGCTTTTCCACATTTAAAAAGCTATATGAGAAGTTCCCAGGGCAAAAAAGAACAAAAACCAGAACAAGGAAGTCTGTTTTGCATTATGCAGCTGCAAATAATGACGCCAATATTTTGAAGTTTTTGATGGAAAATATTAAAATGAATCCATTTGACATAACACTGAATGGAGAAACTGTGTTACACATTGCATGTAGCAGTGGAAGTAATGGCGTTGTTAGGCACGTTTTAGAACACCATCCAGATATCATCGGTATTCAGGATAAAAATGGAATGACTGCAGCGCATGCTGCGTGTGCCAGTGGGAATTTAGACGCTATAGAATCGTTGAGTCAGTTCGATGAACTTTTCGAAATATCATCAAAAGAAGGCGAAAGTGTGCTGCATTGTGCTTCCATGAGCGGAAGCCTAGATACACTTAAATTTGTAATGAATTTAACTTCGCATTTGAAAGAAGAGTTGACGGCAAAAGGCTATTCATTGCTTCACACCTGTACCAGCTCTCCCAAAGGAAATCTGGATGTCATGCAGTATTTGATAGACCAAGGATTTGATGTCCGAAAGCGAACCAAAGATGGACAAACTACATTGCATTTAGCCTGTACTTCGGGGAATTTAAGACTTGTACGTTTCCTTTTTATCAAATACCCAGAACTTCTTAATGCCAACGATGATGATGGCTATGATGCAATTTTGAGCTCTGTGAAAGGCAGATCGCTAGAAACGTTGAAATACCTTGACGATATGCAATGTTTTACTCACCAGACCTTAACAGACGGAAAGGGTATCCTTCATATTGCATGCAAACACAGTTCGGTTGATATTGTTCGATATCTGTGCCAAAAATATCCTCAAGAACTTAAAAGACGTGATTCCGAAGGAAAAACGGCATTACATATGAGTGCACTGAACGCTTCGCTGGATGTTATTCAATATCTTCTAGACATAGAGGTCGACCATTATGCTATGTCAACGAATAAACAAACAATCTTACATTTAGCTTGTTACAACAGTAATACAGATATATTGAAATATATTGCAGAAAAATTACCTCATCTAAAGCACCGAAAAGATTATCGTGGATATAATATTTTGCATTGCTCTTGCGAGGCTGGAAATAAAGGAGCAATCAAGTTCTTGTTGAAGGATTTAAATGCTGTTGACATTTGCCAAAGAACATTTGAAAATGTCACACCTCTAGATATTGTGTTTGTAAATAGTTCATATCACTTTGAAACGAGGACAGCGAACGCTATCAAAACGATGGCAGACATATACAAAGAACAGAGCTCTTCCAGATCACAACCAGAAATAATATTCCAAGATATATCACAATACCAAGAAAACCGTCTAAAGTCCTTACAAGCCTGCGATTATCTTGACCTTCCTGTTTATCCAAAGGGACTAAGAGGAAGAAGAGAAAGCAAAATGTTAGCTTTCTGTCTCTTATTTGCTGACAGTTTTGATAAAGAAAATAATCTAAACAGTCACGACAAAGCTGTAAGGATTATTTCTTGCCAGTTGTTTCATTTCGCCAAATATGAAAAACACCACAAATGTACATTTCCTGAAAGACTTCTTGAGATAGGTCTGACTTGGTCGATAGATTGGTGCGTTAAGATAGCATTTCTATTTCCTCAGGAAATAACAGATGTTTGTCTTAGATTGTCCCTTAAAATCTTGAAATCAGGGGTTTCGTCTGATGTAGTAAAAGCATTCGCTAGAGGAATTAGCAAAACATTTTTGATGAAATACGGCGATGTATTGAGTATACACTCTGTGTGGGCAGGAGTTCTACCTTTGTCACTGGAAAAGTGCGATATTGGCATCGATACAATAGTTGTTATAACTAGAAAGAGAAACGAAGAAATGCAAAGGAGTTTGAAAGAGTATCATGGATTAAAAATCTATTTCCGAGATGTCATGTAGTTCTCCCCCGAAGCAAAAGAAATGCTACGTCTTGAAGCAGATACTTTATGTGACCCGCAGTTGAAAAAAGAAGATATTCAAGGACTAATGAAACTGCACAGTAACATTTTACTTGTATCAATATCGTCAGTCAAATCAATCGGCTATGGTACACCGAATCAACAAACGTGCAAACATTTGAAATCAGTAGTTATCTATTGCAGAGTCAAAGGCATAATTCCGGCAGGTGAGACACTATTTCCGACTCACTTTGGAGGATATCCGGTTGATGTACGAGAAAGTGCTGTGA
>CAJDSM010042537.1:2070-14550 GCA_903981925.1 Ostrea lurida | reverse complement strand
TATGTAAGGTTGAAAGACACGGCAAATTTTTGACATATCTGCTTTGTATTTGGATGTTTTATTTAACATTGAATCTAATGGACAAACTGACAACTACATTATATGATAAGCGTGATAACTTTAACTTTGCAATCGTCAACTTTCCCTTTCTATGTAGTAATATACCACTATCACCTGCTTATGGTGTGTATATCTCCCAGTCAATTCGATACACAAGAGCATGTTATGCGTATGTGGACTTCTTTAAGTGAGACCAACTACTAACAAATGAGTTGATGTTGCAGGGTTATTAAAGAATGCTCGTTTAAAGTCATCATTATCGCGAATCTCTAGCGGCTCGCATATACACCAGATGCAACGTTGCTCGGGCCTTTTCCGACAAGAGCTCGAAAAACCACCTTCGAATTGTATTTGGGTTTGAAAGTGTCATGGCGGAAATTGTGGGTAAAATGCGTATACATATCCTTTTCATTATACAGTCTGCTTGGTAACAACCTCTCTGTTTTCCTTTCACTGCAAAAAGAAATACAGTAAACCATTTCATCGAAAAATCTTAAACACCCCTCATTAACTCCTGACCGCATCCATTTTGCTACCAAATTTTAACATCCGGTAATGTTAAAATCACATTCGAGTGTTTTGTCCGAGCTCTGCCGGAAAGGCCCGAGAAGTTGCGATTGGGTCCGCTTTAATGGACCCTTGTTTGCCGTTACAAATTATCACTAAGTCGTTTGTATATGTTGCACTGATTTGTTTCATGAACCCTTTTGAGACTGTCATTTTCAATACTTGATTTTTGACACGCGGTAACCCTGTTTACTTTGTTTCGACTATCAGGCTCCACGGGCGTGGACCGGTCAGGCAGGGATGCTCTACTTCCTCCACTAGGCACCTGATTCCTGCCTATCGATATCTTGTGGAAGGTTCCGTGTTTGCCCTACACTCGATTTTGTGTGTTTTTTGGGACTATGATTCACGTATTGACACTTTGTTTAACTTCGCCATTTTATATGCTGTTGACAGAGAATACGGGGAAAAAGCCATATTCCTCCAAGAACCATTATAACGAATATGTTACTTACTGCATAGCGATCCAGTCGTTGAATCGTACAGGGTAAAACAGGAGAAGTTGAGTGAATGAAATCTTAATTCAGTATGTACAACACTTTATCCCAGGGCATTTCATCTAATAATTAAATAGACAAGAACATTGCATTATTTTTCATATTTTCTTCAACATTGCATTTTTAAAACTGTGACAAAGTTGTGTGAAGATAAGGCATGTTGCGTATATATTAGCTTCAAACCCAAATGGTGCAGGACGTTTTGAATTATGACTGTCACAAACGGTAAACTTGTTACAACCCGCATGATTGTTAGTTTATTTATTGTCTATTAACGCCACTAAGAGGCAGTTTTGTAACAATTATTAAAAGTAGTAACATGTAGTTTAGAACTAATTTTTGAAAATGGATTTAAGTATAACCCGATGGTGAGCTAAATGCAAAAACAAGTAATGAATCATTTAACGAAGCGGTTAACTATGGAAGTCCATTTGTATCCAACCTATTCTGGACGGTGATACATGGGCCTCATGTCCGCTTGTGGACGGGATTCCTGGCATTTGGACTGGATCGCGGCCATTTTGCCATCTCTATCCAATCTCGCGGATTCACGTGAAATTTTATCATTTGCAATGTTTCGCACTAACCGTAAGTCGAACCGCATAACGGATAAAAGAAGTATCGACCATAACATAAGAATATTAATGTAACCACCCATAACTAATGAAGTTGTCGACATTTAACATAGAATGTAAGCCACATAACGTAAAGAAGTATCGACACAACATATAACGTTTTAAAGGAAGTATCAACATCAACATAAGAATGTAACCACATAACGTAAGGGAAGTATCGACACACAGTATAACGTAAGAAAGTATGAAACATCAAGAATGTAACCACGATAACCGTAAAGAACGTTGATCGACACCAACATTATAAACGTCAAAAGGAAGTACGACAAATAAATAAGAAATGTAACACCAGCATAACGTAAAGGAAGTATCGAACACCAACATTATACGTAAAGAAGTATCGACATAACATAAGAATGAACCACCGATAACGTAAGAAGTTCGACACAAACATATAAACGTAAAGAAGTATCGACCATAACCATAAGAATCAGTAACCACAATAACGTAAAGAAGCTTATCGACAAAAGCATATAACGTAAAGAAGTATCGACCACAACATATAACGCTTAAAGAAGTATCGACCACAACATATAACGTAAAAGAAGTTCGACACAACATATAACGTAAAGCAGTATGGACACAACATATAACGTAAGAAGTATCGACACAATATACCGTAAAGAAGTTATCGACACAAACAATATTACGTAAAAGAAGTACCGGTCGACACAACATATAACGAATAAATAGAAGTATCGGACATCAACATAAGAATATGTAAGAAATCTGTGACATCATCTATACAGGTAAATGAAGGTATCGACGACAGACTATAGTAACAGTAGAAGAAAGGATCGGACACAAACATTATATACGTAAAGAATGATCGTGACACATACATATAACGAAAGAAGTATCGACACAACATAGTAACGTAAAGAAGTATCGGACAGCAACAATATAACCGTGAAAGTACGCAATAGCACAGTTAAGAAGTTCGACACAACATATAACGAAGAAGGTATTCGACACGAACACAATATTAACGTAAAGAGTATCGACCACAACATATAACGTAAAGAAAGTATCGACACAACATATAACGTAAAGAAGTATCGACACAACATAAACGTAAAGAAGTTCGACGACATACAATACTACGTAAATGACAAGTATCGACACAACTTATAACGTAAAGAAGTATCGACACAACATATAACGTAAAGACAGTATCGACACAACATATTAACGCTAAAGGAAAGTATCGACATAACATATAACGTAAGATAGTATTCGGACACAACATATAAGTAGAAGAAGTATCGACACAACATATAACGTAAAGAAGATCGAACACATTAAAGTAAGAAGTATCGACACAACATATACGTAAAGAAGTATCGACACAACAATATAACGTAAAGAAGTATCGACACAACATATAACGTAAAGAATAGTATCGACACAACATATTAACAGTAAAGAAGTATCGAACAACATAAGAAATTAATGGAACCACTAACGTAATGCAGAGAGATAACATAAATGACATAATAAAGAAGTATCACACAAACATATACGTAAAATACGACAAATATAACGAAAGAAGTATCGACACAAATATAACGTTAAGAGTTCGACACAACATATAACGTAAAGAAGTATCGACAACAGATAACGTAAAGAAGTATCGACACAACATATAAGTAAGAAGTATCGACACAACATATAACGTAAAGAAGTATCGACACAACATTAAGAAAGAATATCGACACAACATATAACGTAAAGAAGTATCGACACACATATAACGTAAAGAAGTATCGACACAAATTAACGTAAAAAGTTATCGGACACAACACTATAACGTAAAGAAGTATCGACACAACATATAACGTAAAGAGTATCGACACAAATATAACGTAAAAAGTATCGAGCACAACATATAACGTAAAGAAGTATCGACACAACATATAACGTAAGAAGTACGACCACAACATTAACGTAAAGAAAGTATCAGACACAAATATAACGTAAAGAAGTATCGACACACAATAACGTAAAAGAAGTATCGACACAACATATAACGTAAAGAAGTATCGAACATATAACGTAAAAGAAGTTCGACACAACATTATTAAAGTAAAGAAGTATCGACACAACATATAACGTAAAGAAAGTATCGACACAACATATAACGTAAAGAAGTATCGACACAACATATAACGTAAAGAAGTATCGACACACATATAACGTAAGAGAAGTATGACACAACATATTTACGTAAAGAATATCGACACAACATATAACGTAAAGAAGTATCGACACAACATATAAACATAAGAAGTATCGACATAACATAAGAATATTAATGTAACCACATAACGTAATGAAGTATGACTAATAGATGTCACATAACATTAAAGAAGTATCGACACAACATATAACGTAAAGAAGTTATCGACACAACAAACGTAAAAATACATATAACGTAAAGAAGTATCGACACAACATATAAGTAAAGAAGTATCGACACAACATATAACGTAAAGAAAGTATCGACAAACATTATACGTAAAGAAGTATCTGACACAACATATAACGTAAAAGAAGTATCGACAGCAACATATAACGTAAAAAGTATCGACACAACATATAACGTAAAAGAAGTATCGACACACATATAACGTAAAAAGATATCGACACAACATATAACGTAAAGAAGTATCGACCAACATATAACGTAAAGAAGTATCGGACACAACATATACGTAAAGAAGTATCGACACAACATATAACGTAAGAAGTATATCGACACAACATATAACGTAAAGAAGTATCGACACAACATATACGTAAAGAAAGTATCGACACAACCATATAACGTAAAGAAGATCGACACAACATATAACGTAAAGAGTATCGACACAACATAAGGAGTATCACACGTACAATGTATATACGCAGAAGCATAAGGTGTTTTACAATGTAAAGATAACAGAACAGTGATCAATCTCGAAGTCCTAATAGAATACAAAAACAAGAGTTGGGCAATCACGGACCCCTGGACACACCAGAGGTGGGATCAGGTGCCTAGGAGGAGTAAGCATCCCTGTTACGACCGGTCACACCCGCCGTGAGCCCATAGTCTCGATCAGTAAACGGAACAGCTCCGTAGTCAAATCATTGTGTGAAACCAATGGCTTAACTATGGCTCATGAAACACATTAGACAGCATTTGACTCAATGATAGGTCATATGTACACTAACTTGTTATAACGACCATAGAATTACGAAATGCTGCCTTTAAACGTGACTGTTGAAACCACCTGCAAACCCAACTGTCTTCCAAGTCATATGCTTGACTGATTTGTTTCATACCCTTTGTTAGAACTCATCATTCTTACTAGATATGACTACGGGCAATCCCGTTTACTAAATATTTCGACTAGGGGCTCACGGCGGGTGTGACCGGTCAGCAGAGGATGCTTACTCCTCCATGGCACCTGATCCTGCCTTCGCTTTTGTCGGAGGTCTGTGTTGCCCTGCACTCGATTTTGTATATATGTTTTTGGGGACTATGATTACGTTAACACTTTGTTTACGTCACCAATTTCTATACTTCATAGTCTATTTTGGATAAAGTGATAAATTTGTTGAAATTTGATTAAAAGAAAATGGTATTAAGATACCCTCACTCCCTCAGGAAATACCGTTTGCTTTCTTCATCATATATCGGGCGGAGGTTATTGAAAGATAAGATCGTGTGTATACTTTTTTATATGAATACAATGGACGTAATGTTGTGAATTGTGAAAGTTCAAAATGAGAAGAATTTCTTTGATATAGGTGATACATGTATCTATGAATTAAGCAATTGGGTTGAATTAACCCATCCCTTAACCTGTGCTTTTGTTACAGAATGAAATGATCAACAGGCGGTGTATCATTAAAGTTTGGGTCTTTATAGTCCCATCCAAGAGAGTCTGAATCGGCTGAGTCTCGGGCAGGGCTAGTGAGCACTAGTGCTGATCGAATACACGACATCCCTGTCACAAAGCGAATCCATTGGTCCATTTTAACCAGTTAACAAAATATGTGAAAAGTGCTAAGATGATGCGTCTTTAATTGTATTTGATTAAAATAGTACGGGCATCATACATTTAAAACATGATTAATTACTCTTATATGAGATGAATAAATATATCTATGATGGCACAGTCGCTCTCTAAGAAAATATTAACATTGTCAGTGAACAATTCCCTCCAGGGGTTGCTAAATATTTCTATTCATCTCATAACGTGGTGAATTGTATATTCATCAATGTAAATAGTAAGCTAAGAATCACAAATGAAAATTATGATATAACTTTAAAAACTGTAAATACATGAAATTCTCTTGTAATAAAATGCGTGTTAAATAATAATCTAGAATGTTACATGCACACGTGTATACAGACGTGTATTTCCGTTTGATTTTGGCACACTGAAGATAAGGGTGACATTCCTAAAACTGTCTTGAATGACACTTCATAAAGTTCATGCATGTCCCGTGAGTGTACTAGTATGATCAACCTCAAAGAGGCTGAACTACTCCTTTTTGTAACAGAAGGTCCATTTCGTGCAAACGAATCATCGGCCACACAAGGAAGTCAATCTTGGACCCGGTCTTGAAATTTCGGAAGTTTTATCGTTCACTTCCTGTACACGGACGGCAGTAAAATCAAATCACAACAGGTGGGTCTTGTACACACATCAACCAGCAGAGCTCTGTGCTGCGATCGATGTAAGACTGACAAGCACGCCTCCTTACTTAAGAAACTGGACATTGTCTTATTCCGAGCTGTAAATTATAAGAGAAAAAAAAATTGCTTAACTAATGTGTAATATGGTCAGCTTTAATTCCCGTAAAATGGCAAAACTTAACGAGTATTATTCTACGTGAAAAAGATATTATGAAAGATACCATGGAAATGCGAGAGGTTGCTACTTTTGGTGGCAACGTATGTGAGACACATCTTCGAAAATATCTCCTCATCAGCGATGCTTGAAGCAAAAGGTTTGAAAAAACAAAGAAAATAAAAAGGAATTTTAAAACAAAAGCCTTTAGAAATCTAAATCAAGCCAACAGCCAGCAAATAATATATATATCTTGATAATTTAGTATACAGCCACTCTAAAGTGACACACTTTTCCATTTAAAACACTTTTATATTTCAAAAAGTTCATATTTGTGAACATATTTTAAAAAGATATCGAGCGAGGCTTTGAAACAAAGTCTTTCTATCACATACTGTAATTTAAATATACATTTGTGTATGTCATTTAAAGTCTCCAAACCGTACATTTCCTAACGAACAAGCAGTTTACGACTTATGTTAAAACTGAAAACAGCTACAAAACGTCATGCTAGTGATAACTTGATTCCTGTTCTACGTCGTGCATAACAATGACCATACAATAATAACTAGAACTCATTACTATTGATGAGCACTGTGTCCGTTACACAGCTTCCTTTTCATACCAAAACATTCAAGACATTTTTGAGGCACACTTCTGGTGATGCTTTACCCGTAAAATATTACATCATTATGACTATATCATTATTCTACACAAAAGATGGATATCTCTATTTATTATCAGGTTGGGACAACTTACTTGTTTCCCATTTTTGACTGACTGTAAAGCTGTGGATTTGGCGTAAATCTTTCAACTTCTTAAGTTGATCACTTGGTAAGTTCGTATGTACAGTTATCTTTAATGAAGAGTGCTTAATTAAATTTAGTTCATTTAACATGCACAGTCACATACTGTTAATGAACATTACTTTCCATGGTATTTTGCAGTTCGAGATAACATATTTGTTTTCCTCATCGGGAATTTATCAATATCAAGAATCATGAAATGTGAAATTAAAGTGTTTTCCTGTAAAGAATATTAGTGGGAAAGCAAAAAAATATATAAATTATAAATTAAGATACATTTAAATCAAAAATCAGAGAGGTAAAATTTTCTTGAGGACATGGTATATGGTCAAATTCAGACCACTCCGCTAATTTACTGAAGGTTTTCATAGGGCGAGATGTTCAAAATCTTTCCAATATAATGTCCTGTGCGAGATTAATATTATCTATGTCAGATAATTATGCGAGAATTTTCTCTACTACGATTTACATTACCTGGTAAATAAAAAAAAACCGTATTGCTTTCTTCAAATTTTTATTTGATATAGTTGTCTGGTGGACATCCTAAGGTATATTTAGCTTACATATAAACTGTAAACATGTTTTGGGATGCTTATTTTTCGAATCTAAGTTGAAAGGAGGAATAATTTAAAATTTTCTCAAAGAATCTGAATCGATGTGCTAAACTGAGGATAAAATGGGACACATTAATCCTTCATAAATGGGATAATGAAATTCCAACTTTCCAGGCCTTCACAAAGCTTCGTCCTGGTCTGAGAATCTTGCCTCAATGGTTAATTTCACAATCCCCTTCTCTCCATAATAATTGATTTCATTAATCTCTCATTTTGTGCATTTACTTTATTTGACATTACTACATTGTAATTCAACAATATGTTTGAATTGCAAAGCAAGAATTGGTAAACTGGAAAAGCTATGTACTGCAAAGAATATTACGGAAATCATACATGCATCATAGTAACACCCTCTCAAATTCATTGGTTTGTTTTCAAAGAATGCCATTGTAGTTGCTGTCAATGAAAAGCAAGTGCTTTGGTGGAATTATTGAACGCTTACGTAACAATTCTACTGTGGGACACACTACAAACATTTTAAGATATTAATGAGCTATATATAAACCAATTATATTCAATTTGCAGTGTGCAATTCATAAATTATGATTCATTAATTCCTTTCAGGATGCTCATACAGATGTAAATGATGAATTCAAAACAGTAAAACACTATTGTATTAACAAACCTCTTTAAGCTGAGTAAATTGGTCATCCGAAATTCTGACACACTCATCGAAAACTCTCTAGAAAACACGGATAAAAGACAAAATTAATGCTTGATGTTAATGAGCTAAACAATTTGAAAATTAGATCGAATATCAATGATATTTGAAAAATAAGGCGACTGGGTTAAACCTTTAGTATGTTCAAAAGACATCGGATGCCATCTGTTTCACCAAATCGGAGATTTTCCTCCAGATTTTCCATGGCGTCTGTCCACTGGTCATCATACAGCTGGCTGAACTTCTCACCCAGGTTTATCGGCCGGTTTTCGTCACTTAGATCTGCTATACCAGGATTGTTATCTCTAAGCTTTTCTCCAGCAACCGAACTCAATCTGAAAACCCACATTAGCTGCAATAATTTCAAACCAGAATATTAAACAGAAAATATTTATCTTATTGAATATTAAACACAAACCTGTTAAGAGCGTGATCTTTTTCTTTTTTCACTTCTGTATAATCTCGTTTTAGCTGATCCAAACTGCAAAAAATCGTAATAGTCATAAATATGAGGTATAAAACACGGCGAAACGCAGTAAAATATATNATCGTAATAGTCATAAATATGAGGTATAAAAGACGGCGAAACGCAGTAAAATATATTATGATGTTTAAACTTCTAAGGAGAGAAAAGATTACTTTGAGGCAACACGTTCCAGTTCCGATTGCAGAGACGTGTTCTGTCTCTCGAGTTTCTGTATGATTCCCCCTGAATGGTCTGGTGATCTCCGAAGCTTTTTGTTTTCTTCATTGAGTATGGAAATCTTTTCTTCAAAACTACCAAAAAGATTATTTTTTATCATTATGTTTTACTATTCATTTCAATCATTATATCAGAGCTATGTGCTATCATAAACTAAGACAAGGTAGTGTACACCCCTGTCTGAAATGATCCTTATCAAACTAGAAGAAAATGACAATATACATTACCATGTGATAATATGCATTGGAAACCAGCGAAATATTTAAACTAAAGAAGTGTCCTATAAATATGTATAAAATTATTATAGATGTTCAGGTTACATACTTAGAGACGACACGTTCTAATTCAGACTGCAGGGTTTTGTTTTCTCTCTGAAGTTTCTGATTCATTCCTGCCAAATCATGACCTTGCTCTCGTCTCAGCCTTGCATTTTCTTTAACCAGGGTAGATAGCGTTTCTTCAGTACTATAAACGATATATCATTGATGTTTCATTCCTATATTTCTCTGAATTATTAAAGCAAAGCTTGATTATTAATCAGTTGGATAGATAAAGCATCACGTTTATCTCTTTGTTACAGTCATGTGCTCCTGAGTCACAAAAGTGAAAGCTCTAAGAGAATCCAAATCCAAACAAATCAATGTCAATGCCCACTAACTTTCCTCGCATGCAGAACTCATAATTTCGCGACAATGCAAACATTGTTCAATCCACATGTATAAAACTAAGCGTATTATTGGATTTCATTGTTATAAGTCTAACTAACAAGGGCGAATTTCCCGTCCCAAAATGTATCCATTGCTTACAATTTCCTAAGTAGAACGACTATCTTAATTAACAAAGCCTCGTTTAAAAGTATCCCAGAAAGCATGATCATAATTCCAAATTCATCAATAAACTGCTTAGTTTTTCCTACTCACGTTGCAAATTATCGCCAGACGCCCGTCTTCATCCTTCTATCTTTTTATTTCTTTCTTGCCTATTTCTTCACACACTTTCTTGTTACGCAAGTATATTCCACTATCCAATGTAGCATCTTTATCCGTTCTTTTGTCATATCTGCGCCACACACTAAACAAGTAAACTAGCATTCAGTTTGTTTTAATTTACTGCAATGTTCTGGTAAATTAAACAATATGCTATCAACTTAATTTAATGTTTGCAAATAAGCAAATAATTATCATTACCTGGATTTAACATCTGCGAGTTCTTTTTCAATTTTTGTTTTTTCTTCCAGCAAGACGCGTCCTTTGTTTTCATCATGCGAATATGTTTTCTTCAAAAGATCAGCTTCTCTCTCAGTGGCAACTAATTTATTGGCCAACCTAAATAGAATACATTCCACGAATTATGGCAATAAACAAATCTGTTTTCTACTTTGCAATTACAAGTTCTGTGAAACTTATAGACTATTTTTCCCTTGAACATGAAAAATATTTTGTCACGCATTTCCGAATAAAACACATGAAAATCAATTCGAACATAAGCTTCTGAAATTAAGTAGCTATTACACTGTTCCCTAAAATAGCTATCTTATAATATTCCTAATTCTAAAACAATTGAGAAAAAGAACAAAATTAAAATTTAATTGCTAGGAACTAATTAATAAACAACACTTATCATTCAATTGTTTATCTATGAGAAGAGCATGAAATCTTTCACATAATGATAAGTTAAATTAATACTTTTTTTTTTTTAGTAAATTCTCTTGTTACATTTAGGCTCTAGATGCTTAATATATGACAGTTTTTCACAATTTCAATTTCTCATGATTTGTTGGTTTACATATTGAATAAGTCTAAAACCCTCTGGTTTATTCCAATTCTCCTGAGCTATAGTTCTACAGCTACAAACCTACATGCAATTAGTTATGGCAGTTTGGCAATCTAAACTTTTAATATAGATAAGCATTACATCGAGTTTTCCTCCCTTGAACTGTGAATTTCCTGCTCCTTAGACTGTAACTGACGCCGCAACTCGGACGAAATTTGTTGTATCCTTTCTTTCTCTTTTTGCATGGCTTCATATTTCGAACGTACTTCGCCAGTTCTAAGCATTACAACCAAACAAATATATTTATATATACAAAATACATAAATAAAAGAAATACTATAAATTGCATGTAAATAACATGCACTTAAAATTTGTCCTAGAATTGAATGCAGCTGTAAACAAGCTGTAAACAAGTGTAAAGAATGATTACCGTATATTTCTTAAATGTTTTCTTTTATTTCAACAACATTTCTTGTGATGTACACAATATCGTGAGCACACTTTCCTCCTCATTCAAGTGAGCAGTTTCTTTTTTGTATATTTAGAATTAGAATCAAATAAAGTATTATGACCTCACGCTATGAATCATCGCACAGGTTTTCCAATTTCAAACTATATTTTGCAACCAACCAGAATGACTTCAAATTCACCCCTGTCATTGCATTGGGGTAAGCTGCAACGAAGACTTCTATATATGATTTCACAGTTTGGTGTCTAAATGTCTAAAATTTTGCTAATTTTTTTTTTCATCTAGATCTTTTTCAAAGGATATAATCTTTTCCTTGTCATGTGAGAATCACGTACGACAAAGGTTAATGTAAATATTGTGTATGATGGTCTATCTAATGAAGAGTTTTGGTCTTCATCAGAAGTCGTTGGTCGGTTGGTGCATATGATATGTGAAGGGTTTAACCACGGGAATGTTTTACAGACCAATAAAACACAGAAAATGGCCAAACATTCGATATAATTACGTGCAGAGGAAAATGAAACGAAATGACAAAAATGGACTATTACTGTCATCTACGAGTTTTTTAAATTTAAGATTTGATATAAATCTGCATGAACATTTCATCAATTGGTATAGCCAACTGTAAGAATTATACATCAATATATATTAATTAAAAAAAAAACATTTTCAGAAAATTTACAAATCAATGTTATAGTGATATTACTTTCAGATGTAAAAAAAAGTGAAGATAACGAATTAATCAATCTCACAAACCCCATATGGAATACCAATTAAACATGGACCCCTGGATATACCAGAGGTAAGATCAATTGTTCAGGGGTTTATATTACAGTAGAAAACGTATCTTAATA
>CAJDSM010042530.1:6295-18807 GCA_903981925.1 Ostrea lurida | reverse complement strand
CGCTTTTGTCGGAGGTCCATGTTGCTCTGCATTCGACTTTGTATATGGCATGGCATGCTCTTGCGTATCAAAGTAAACCAACCGTAAATGTTGCTTTGACAGTAACCACATGTGAAAAGGAAAGAGTATAGAAGAGATTACGCTCTGATGTTAGTCATAATGATATGGTTACTGAAAGTAAAGAATATAGTTACCGATTTATTAATTCCCCATTCAAAGGTACCCGGGGGGCATATACAGGTTAACAAGCAAATGTAAAGGCAAAGATAACGAACAGTGATCAATCTCGTAAGTCCTAAATAGAATACAAAAACAAGAGTTCACATTTCTGCACACATCTCTATATATGAAAAACTCGTTGGTCACAAGATTTAGATTACTAAATGAAATATACAATAAAAATAACCAACCTGCTTTACACACCAAAGGATAGTGCCAGTTTCAGAGACAATTGGTAATGATAATGTTGTGCTAATACATATAAATTTGTTATCAAATAAGTGTAATAGTTTAGCAAATACACTGTGCAAGTACAACGCACATGTACAAGCTAGATCCAACAGTTCTGAATGTTTTATGTCTAAAGCAGAGAGGTTAGAATATAATAATTATATAAATGAAAACAACTGTACACATTGTTGAATAGTTGGCCTGATTCCTGGGAACACCAAGGGGCGGCTCTTTTTATAACAGTCTGGTTATAAATTGTAGTACCAGACCATTGGTTTTGCCCTCCCAGTAACCAATATTAGAAAACATTGCAAAAGCAATTTAAAGCATATCAGCAAGGTTTGTGATCCTTACAGATGTACTGAAAATAATAATTCACATATAGCAATGAGAGGTTGACTAGGGTTGATGGATTTCAATATCTTGGTATATTATTTTTAAGAAAAGGTAATTTTCACAAGAAAATAAAACTTGTGCAGCTAACACGAAAAGCTATGTTCAGTCGATTGAGAAAATCTAGGAAACTGTGTCTACCAGTTGATATTTTTTGCAATTGTTTGATGCCACGGATGTAACAGTTTTGCTCTATGCTTCTGAAGTATGGGGATACGAAAATAACAATGTGATTGAATTGTTACACTTGGAGTTCTGTAAATACGCAATGAAAGTTAATCCATCTACACATAATGGTATTTAATTGTATATGATGAACCAGGCAGAGTACATTTATACGTGTTCATAAATGCTCAAATGATTGGTTTTTGACAAAAGACTGTATCTGGTAAAATGAAAAAAAGTAGAACGTTATATGGTATTGTTTTCAATCTTCACAAGAAGGATGTTTTCCACTCAGACTGGCTGTTACACATTAAAGATATTTTTGATAAAAATGGTCTCTTCAACTACTGGAATGCCCAATATGCTCTGAATAACATCTGCTTATAAAAATGCATATGTATTAACAAGGAATTATGGGGTGTTTTTTTTTACTCTTCTTAGTGTATTGGATTGGAAAAATATTTTTCCATATCGCCTAGTGATCTCGTGTATCGTAATTTTAGATCTGTTAGTCACAGACTGCCTGTTGAATGTGGAAGATTTTATAATATGGACAGATCTGATAGATTATGTGATCTCTCTAATGCAAATGAAAATGGAGATGAATATTACTACATTTTTAATTGAGATTTTTTTTATAATGAAAGAAAAATGTTTTTACCTGCATGTATATATAACTAGAAATGTCATTAGTTTTGCAAAATTGTTCAATAGTGATGGCGGATTTACTCTTATTGTTTTGGCCAATTTTGTAGAATAGTAATGCCTATATTCAAAAAATGATATTATATTTCTCTGATGTACCTTCCGCTAGCAATTTGATGCTTGTTTTGTATATATGTTATTTATTGTTCATCCATTATCTGTTTATTGTTGTTTATTTTTTATGCCTCATGTGAGGCCAAAATGTGAAATAAAAATTCAAAGTTCAAAGTTAGTGATGGGTGAAAATATGTTATTTTGATAAGTATGTGTATCAACAACCATTGAAGTCAAATAGTCTACACTCTTGATTAATTTAACATTTGCAGAGTTCTGTAGATTTCTGTATGGTTCTCTATTCAGTTGGACCTGATTAACAATAATGACGTCTTTTATAGAAGATGGAAGACATAAATCATGCTGTCTTTTAACTAATATGGGGTATCCTATATCATACAATGCCAGAACTCTTACTAAACCCTTTCGTCACTTCCTGGTGACTTTCATTAGACTGTTATGTGGAAATAATTAATTATCTGGCAAATTTCAGTGTACAAAGAACACAGAATGTCAATCTGTCTTCGATGGTGACCCGGAGCACCTGCAAGATCAGTCAGGCGTGACGGACTAATTGTGATAGATAGTTTGACCGATGGACGCATTAAAGAGGTTCTAGGCTGAGATTTGGAGTGATGTCAAATTTTTGGGAAGTGTATTTTTGATTTCTGCATTGACAGAGAACCGGGAAATAAAAAAATAAAATTGGGTTTTCATACTTGTATTCGAGCAACAGTGTTTTAAGCATGACTTTGTTGCACTTAATATTTACTCAAGATTTATTCATTTAAACTCCATTCGTCTGTTGGTGTAAACAAAACATAAGGGATACGAATCAATCAATGAAATAGATACATAATAATGTCTTCTTACAATACAGATATATATAAAAAAAGATTTTATGTATACTTATTATGGATTGTACATAATGACCTTTCTGCACTTGATATACGGAAAAAGTCATAATATCGAATTTCAGAGTTTAAAAAACATATTAGGAGCGATGTCAATTTTTTAAATTTCGCGTTATATTTTAGAGTCTTGTCTTAAAATTTAAATTTACTTTAAGAATTTCTATCTTGATAATGAAAATAGAAAGACATGAGCTTGATAATTAGACAAAGTCATCGAAAATTTCAACTTCTCGAAAAAACAGCAAACGAAAACTCTAGATTGTTTAAAAAAATCCAAAAGAGAATATTATAATTTAATACCAGAGAACTATATAGTTAAACCTGACGTCCAAGCCTTAAATGAATGAATAAAATATATGCTTATTCGGTATATACATATAAATATGTATAGACGTACCCAAGGATAGCCCACGAAAACGTACTTTTGATGCATGGGTGTTGGTGCAAGGAGAAAACACTCCATATCCTCTTACATACAGCCACTACCAATCATGGAGATCAACTCACGTTACATCTGCAAATATCTAGGATGCCACCTCTGCGCTACGCAGAAACCTAATACATATATATTAGGAACAGATCCAGAAATAGTTTGGAAATCATTCAGGAATCAGCCTTTAATGTACTTGTTGGTATAGTATAGATACTGCTACTGTACCGTATTTTGCTAATTATTCATAATATCGTTTAGCTCTAAATACCCCTATCAGCTTATGTTCGAGACAAAACTGATTAATACATTATGAAGCTAAGTCTATTGCACAACATAGAATTGGTACCTAATATTTTAAACGTTCTAAACCATTTCCAAGGAAACGCATAGGAAGTGTAATATGAGAAATAAAAACAGTAAAAAACTATTTCAAATACACATATGATAAAATGTATTGATGTTATCATTGACAATACGTTACTCGTATAATATAGAGTATATTAAATGTCATTCAAACATGTAATTTATATATGAATGCCATATAGAACTGTTTGGAGCATTATTTGGCAAATTATTTGAAGAAATAAGGAATAGGCGAAGATAGGGAATAGTGATAAATCTCGTAAGTCCCAAGCAGAAAACGAACAAGTGTTGGACAAACACGGACTCCTGGATACACTAGAGGAATAAGCATCCCCTGTCGATCAGTCACACCCGCCGAGAATCCATCGTATTGATCAGGTAAACGGAGTAATTAGTGTATAAAAACGATGTAATAATTGCTATGAAACATATCAGACAGCGTTGTATCCAATGGTAGGACATACTGGCAAATTAGATGGTGGCTATAGAATTTGCGATACGCTGCCTTTTTATAAAAACGTGAAATCAAATGAAACGTACACTTAAAAAAAATCCAAGTGTGATTGATATATTTCATGATCTGCCCATTAAATGAAAGCAAAAGAAAGCAAACTTTCAATTTGAGGAGCTAAACATGGTAATGTGCATTTCAGAAGCTGAACTAATCTATAAAATTATTATTTCACTGGCTGGTATCCCAGATATATGTCACGTACCGTGATGATATGGAATATTTGCAAGACTAAGCTAAGCATTACAATTTAATTCTCAACTTTGATATAAAACCTCTCTCTCTCTCTCTCTCTCTCTCTCACTCTCTCTCTCTCTCTCTCTCTCTCTCTCTCTCTCTCTCTCTCTCTCTCTCTCTCTCTCTTAAAAATAAACAAAGAATGTGTAATGAACTGGAATTCGAATCACTTTTCACTTAATGAAACGGAACCATCTAATGAAGTATACTATTTGGGGCGGACGTATTGATTGATTACCAATGATTGAAAAGAGAGATTTTACAATATAAAAAGATAGAACTTTACTTGGTACTAATTGTTTAGGACAATTCATTTTAGGGACACTTATCACACACTTCAGGTTTGATTACAAATGAACGGGCCAATATTTCTCTTTTTCAGCGATTTGTTTCACTGTTTCTTATTTAATCCGGGTGAACATCTTTAACAGTTTTAAGAAAAATATAATTCTATTCGTTTGAACTGATAAATTAGAATAGAATTATTTTCTCCTTAGTTGAGATACTGTAGAGGGAGCTTTTTCGCGCCTCTTTCGGCAGGGCTTATGGGTAATAAGCACGTTTTGGTCATTCGACATGTTAGCGCTCAGACAGTGAACACGTCATTTTTTTTATTTACATTTGAATTTTGATAGGGTCTGTGTGTAAGAATTTTGCTTTTTGTTTGATATGAAATTCACATTGTGTTTTTTGATGTGACATATGTGCTCATATGTCACAATGAGAAGGATAATTGCAGTCATGTTGATTGGACCATAATACATGATTGTTTAATGTGTTATGATGATGATGTTATAAGACATAAATAGATTTGAGCGTTGTTATTTCTACAGTGTCTCAAGGTTGGCAGGAGAAATAATACGGTATCTAAATGTCTAAATGTACATTGTTGCATGATTATATATATTTTGATATCCCAGTTTCTTCTTTGCAATTGCTTTACACCTAACGGAGTAAATTCCGCGGCCTATGCGGGTTACCAATGCCGTATTGCAAGATCATGAATGTCTTTTATACGTATGATACTGGACCAAAACTGAAATATTGTGTTGTCATTTTATGTATCAAACTCGTCCAGTATTTTGGTGGGAAATCACATGCGAATTGGCATTTCAAGTAATTCTTATCAACTAACTTTTGAGTTATATACAGGTAGCACAAAAATATGTATGTTTAGAAACAGTGTTGTGTTTGAATTTAAAAAAAACGAGAGAGGCAAAACGCGATCATCATATGCATGCAAATACTCATACAACTATGAGTATTTTTTACTTCTAAATTGTCATATACACTTAGAAATATAGAAATCGTCCGTGTTTCACTTTATGTTTCTTGACCATCATACGTTGTTGCCAGTTATATCAATTCCTCAGTCATTGAGGTTTTATTTGAAATTGATTGGTTGTTGTAGCCTTGAGATGTTAATAGAGTTCTAGCTTTTTTGTTGGGTGGGTGGGTAGCTACTGTGATGAATTCTAGTATTGCAAATGCTTAAATATCAATTTGTCAATTTTGCAGTTGTTCGTTTGAGTGTTGCTCTTGAAAAGAAGGTTGATAAGAAAATTTGCGATATACGACTGTAACTAGTTGATAGCACCGATAAAACATATAGCAGGAATAAAGTTTGCAAATCTGTAGAACAAAATTGACATCGTTTGGTATATAATTTCTTTTTTTCCCTTCAATTTTGATGCTCATATTTCATTACAGTATGGGTCCCTGGTTGTTTTTTGTAACTCTTCTGGGTTTGACGTTCCTTGTTCATGGCCAGACAGAAGGTCCCCCACCCCCACCACCGTTACCTCCCGGAGATCTAAGTCTTGGAGACATACCAACGGACATAATATTACAACCTACAGACGATGGCGGAGTAGCACCAAGCCCAATGAATATACAGCCTGCTGTGCCAGAAAGTAGTCCTACGGACGGACCTCTAACATCGCTAGCAGGGAATATACAGGTTTATTTTTCTATCTTTTGCCGCAAAAAATTTATCACTTGTCTGACATTAGGAATACTAAAATACGTGCTGCATACATAGAAATTGTTATCATCTAGAAGTTTTTATAAGACGTAATTCAACCAAAATTGATTCGCTTTTATTACATATAGGTAATATACAATGATCAATTAAGAGCTATCATGAAGGACTATGACATCACGCCGGACGAAATTCGGAAGATGCTGGACCTGTATGCAAAAGGAGGCAGTCCAACAATCACAAAGTCCAGAACCAATCCCGACACTGGACTTCAAGAGGTGAAGTTAACGTAATATTTACTGGCGCGTTCCAATTCTAATAGACAGGAATTACAGAAATTACTAATGAGGTCCAAATATGTGGTTAATGATAATGATTATTTGTTTTTCGTCCCGTTGTGAATATTTCACTCATATTGAGACGTCACCATTGTCGGTGAAGGGCTGCAATTATAGACCTACCGGGGTATGCTTAGCAATTAAGGCTTTTAGCAGTGAGGGTTCTTTTGCGTGCCACACCTGCTGCGACAAGGGGCCTCCGTTTTTAAGGTCATATCCGACAGATTCATGATTCTCACTTCTAAATGCTGAGCTCTTGGCGAAGGAGCCATCACTACCTATAAGGTTTGACGCGATCGGAGTATGAGGTGAGAGCTTTACCACTGAGCCATCGCAACCGGTCAAATGTGTGGTATTTGTCCTTACACAGCACATGTTTGCAAAGAACCATACTGTTTTCAGGCATGGAAGGCGTGGATTGGATACACTACATAGATGTCCCTATATAAAAGATATAATAATATCGATAAATTCTAGACGTTGACATCAATAATACTATGTGTACAGTAGTGCACACACCACACTTTACAAGTGTACTAACTAAAGTGTATGTACATATACATATGTATTAAACACTTGATATAATTTTTAAACGATGATTATTGCACGATATGGATTTAAGGATATGCGATGCGAGCAACATTATATTTGTGGGTAATAACTTTTCTAAAGCTACAGCTGGTGATGTCTTAATATAAAGGCAAGGATAACGACCAGTGATCAATCTCGTAAGTCCCAAAAAAGAATACAAAATAAGAGGTGAAAAAACACGGACCCCTGGGCACACCAGAAGTGGCATCTGGGACCTAGGAGAAGTAAGCTTCCCCCTGTCGAACGGTCACATCCGCCGTGAGCTCACTGTCTCGATCGATCAGGTAAACTGAGTAATCTGTTGTTAAATCAGTGTATGAAACGGCTTAAAAATTGATATGAAATACATCAGACAGCTTTTGAGCCAATGGCTGGCCATACTGGCAAACTAAATCGTTATAACGACCATATATTTTGCAAAGTGCAGCCTTTAAGCATGACTGTTGAAACCCCTGCAACAACAACTTGTTTGTTAGTTGCCTGCCTCGATTAAAAAACTGATCATATGCAGCCCAGATCTTTGCATATCGAATACGTTGAGAGACATATACACCATATGCAGGTGATGATGGAATATTGCTACAGAAGTATTGGAAGTTAACGATGGTGAAGCTGAAATCGTCCCGTTTGTCATAAAGTTTAGCTGTTAGTTTGCCATTCATATCTATGTTCAATAAAATATCCAAGTACGAGGCAAATATGGAAGACTTTGTGATGTCTTTTATTTCTAGTTCGGTGGGATATATTGTCGTTCTCTACAGAAAAGCAGGGCTTGGATTAATTATATTATGCAAGTATCATCGGGTAATGCGGATTTCACTTTGTTGTGTTCACTATTATGTGTAGTAATCTTACGCGCCATTTCAAAAACGGTTATCAAGCTTTTTGATGAGGAAAACTATTTGTTTTACTCTTTGCAAATCTAATTAGATGATAAGAATTAATTTTGAGAATTCTTTTCGTGATGGCGGTATTATCAAAGAGAAAATTGGATGGAAAACTTTTACTATTAATGGTAGGCGGTTTCCATGTACTTCGTTGTATTTCTTATATACCAAATCAGTCAAACTCGCTTGTCTTTTTCTGTGTTGGAAAAGGGTAAAAATTTAATTTATGCGACAGAACCATATTCCCTAGGGGTGTATTTAGGTATATGACATTTTAGAAGCTAACGGCATTGGGTCAATCCAGATTTCCACCAAATGACAGGTTATATTTCTACGTTAGATCGTTATAAAAATCATAGAATTTACAATATTATGACTTCGAATGAGACTTCTGAAACTCTTGAAACATCAATTTGATTTATTTATCAGTAGCCTGACTCGATTTTAAAACTGATAATACGCAACACAAGCTCTTGTGTATCAAATCAGTTGAGGAACTTAACGCCATATGGAGGTGACAATCTCGTAAATCCTACAACGCTCCTCTTGATCTGTGCCTGTGGCCATTTACTGTGTGTCGTCCCATCTCTTGTTAAACAGAACAACACTAGCCATTTTTCGCGCACTGGTTTGGCTGCGGATTGTTCCGCTTACCTGATCAAGACTATGGGCTCACGGCGGGTTTGACCGGTCAACAGGGGGTGCTTACTTCTCCTGGGCACCTGTCCCAACTCTGGTGTGTCCAGGGGTCTGTGTTTGCCCAGCTCTTGTTTCTGAGTTCTACTTGGGACTTGCGAGATTGATCACTGTTCGTTTTCTTTGCCTTTACATACTAGTGTAATGCTTCATGGAATATCTAGATGAGTGCCCCATGGGGCCCCGGATTAGAATAGGTCCTCAGCACCTCTTGCTTGCCGTAAAAGGCGACTACATGGGGTACTTCAGATAAGACCGCAGAAACCGAGGTCCCTTGCCATAGCAGGTGTGGCACGATAAAGATCCCTACCCACTCAAAGACCATGAGCGCCGAACACAGGCCTAAATTTGCAGCACTTCACCGGTAGTGGTGACGTCTCCATATGAATGAAATATTCTCAAGAGGGACGTAGAACAACATTTGATCAATCAATCAATCAATCTAGATGATTAGGATTTTTATTATGTAGGTAATTACTCAATTATTAAGATTTTTACTATGTAGGTAATTACTCTGGACTTTGAGCAGTTTACTACCAAGAGTCCAAGTGGGGACGATAGCGAACCATCACGGGTGAAAAGTGTATCTCCAAGTGCTCTTCCTCTACCAGGTCAAACCACGCCCATAAGTAAACCAGGCGATGGGCCCAGTGACACAAGCCCACCCAGACAAAATACACTGGCGGATCTTCAAGATGCTGCAGCCTATATACGGAATCAAATCATAGAATTAGATTCACAGTTGTTGGCTTTAGATAGGGCCTACCGTACCGGTAAGCATTTAATTCGAACCCGTTTTCTTCTACCCTAGCACATTTAATTCGAAATTGGCATTGCTATTGGTAAATTCCAACTGACATTGAGATGGGTAAACATGGTTTCTTTACAATTTGTTTGAAGAGATTTAAAAAAAAATCTTCTTTTGTGATTTTGTTCTTTGATCAAAAGTGAAATGGTTTAGTTAAAGGAAAATTTAACCTGATCAGTTTCCATCATTTAGGACAAATCACCCGACTTACAAGGAACCAGAATGCTGTGGGAAACAGAGAGAGGCGTCGACAGTTAGAAGGCGATCTGAGACTTCTCCTACGAGAAATTAGCATGATGACGAGGCCCCAAGCAAGGAGAGACCCACCGAGGGAAGTAAGCCTCGGGTCTGGACCAATAAGTCCTTTAGATAGAGACATACAACGCCTAGAAAGGGAAAATAGAATGCTAGAGGCGCAACTGAGAGGTGATGATGATTCGCGATCGACGTCCACAAGCGAAGTAACACGAGTTCAACAACCATCAGTACGCCCAGCCGTTCTTCCCCGCCAAGTTGGATCCACCTCAGCATCGTACGAAGCACTTAGACGAGAACTTCTTCAGATACGTGCGCGGGAAAGGTATATTCTCCGTCGACTCCAGATGCTGGCAGCAAGGAATCCTAGACTTCGTATGAGAGGTAGAATGCCTAATCAAAGGAATGTTCTTCTAAGACGACCACCCATGGTTAGGCGCATAAATTTCAGCAACGCTCCCCAACAACCTCTCCGGAGAACTCTAACCGGAAGTGTGTCCGCCGGAAGACCAAGGCCCCAAAATCCTCGAATGCGGTTTTTTTAATTGAACAACTTAGCAAAGGACCGGAATAATTTCACAAAATATCCCAATATTCATTTCAACCCTGTATATTTATGCATGTATTAGCATTCGTCACCTATCAATTAAAGGAAATGCAGCTCTATAGTATTTAAGTTTTTCATATCAAAGTTCCGATTTTGTACAAGAAAGTAGTTTATTGTAATTGTTCATAAAGTATTCGTTTTGCCAGCAGTTGCAAGAACGACTTCCCGTAATAGTGGTAAAGTGACTATCAAGATATGGGGGGTGCTTTGACATATACGGTAAAATATATGCATAAGTTCGGTGTTAAAGATCTTTGTGTAGGAAGCAGTCTTTATAGTGCCACACTTTTTACGATTTAATTTGAAGGATGACCAAATATTTAGTTAACGTCTTGTAAGCCAAGGAAGGGGTTACTGATGACCTATTCTAACCCAAATTATAAGTAGTATTTCAATGATTTACATTTTTGGACTACTTACAAACAAGTTGTTGTTTGTTCAACAGTCACGTTTAAAGACAGAATTTCGCAAAATTCTATGGTCGTTATAGCGATCTAGTTTGCCATTATGGCTTGCCATTGGGTAAAATGCTGTCTAACGTGTTTCATATGGCAATTGTTAAGCCGTTCGTTTAACAACGGTTAACAACATTTTACTACGTTAATCTGATCAGGACTATGGGCTCACGGTGGGTGTGACCGATCGCCGGGATACTTACTCCTTCTTGGCACCTGATCCCACCTCTGATGTATGAAGGGACCGTGTTTGCCCAACCCTTGTTTAGTGTTCTATTTGGGACTTATGAGATGAATCGCTGTTTATTATCTTTGCCCTTTCGCTTAAGCACTACATCTGGATGAGATACACGACGTGACCTGCAGTACAAATCAGTGTAAATATTGACCTAACAATTGGTGAGAAACACGTGAGGCAGTAATTCATCCAGATGCAGGTTACATTGGCNTAACAATTGGTGAGAAACACGTGAGGCAGTACTTCACCTAGATGGAGGTTATATTGGTAAACTAGATTATTATAACGATTATAGAACTTGTAAGATACAGACTTCAAATGGAGCAATTTAAACCCCTTCAACATCAATTTGTCAGTATCCTTCCTCAATTTAATCAGTTGAGAAACAAAAACACCATATGAGGTGATGATGGAATGTGGAAAGTTAGTGAAACNCCTTCAACATCAATTTGTCAGTATCCTTCCTAAATTTAATCAGTTGAGATACAAAAACACCATATGAGGTGATGATGGAACGTGGAAAGTTAGTGAAATTCAAATCATTCTATTTGTCATAAAGTTGAAAGACCCGGAACTCTCACTTAGCAAAGGATTGATTACTACCTATTGTTACGTCATAGGAAGGACGCAACTAATGGACGAGGAGTTACAATTCAAGGTAATGAAACAACGACCATTCTAACCACTGGTCCACCGCGACCTGTCTGGCAGAAAGTAGGTCTTACAGTGTTGATCACTACTCCTGCACACCGGACCATAAAAGATAACCTAAAAGACAGTTTATCCACAATCATCAGTACCATAAAAGCAGATTAATGAATATTCTTACATGACAGCGAACATAAACAATAATCTAATCAAGCGATTGTTTTTGTTTTTTTTGGTAATTTTAAATTATTAGGAATAATATGCATACAAAATATTCAATCTAATTTAAACAATATTTTATTCAAATTAGAAGAATGGTATCGGGCAGCATGCACAGCCTATTTTAGCCCTATAACTATGAGTTTCTCTGTTCCTAAGTTAATATGTTTTCGCAGGTAAGGTTGTGCTTTTACTTGGTCTATAACAATGGGTTAAGCCCTTCATTTGTTTACATATTTTAGTCCCTGGAATTACTCACCAAAGGAAANCCTTCATTTGTTTACATATTTTAGTCCCTGGTATTATTCACCAAAAGAAAGATATGTATCACGCTGGCTGTAGAAAAGTCGATTTTTTCAGTTTTAGGGAAAAAATATCAATCGAACATTTCATGACAAAACATTAACTCACCCACCCATGTAATACATCGTAATATTGATCTTTGTGGTATAAAGAATAATAAAACATTTCTGTTAACAGCGATGTAATTCTACATGTACCTATTCACATATATTAACATAAATATTCTATGTTATTGTGAATCATTTACATGTAACAGACGAT